>JAKRKY010000046.1:0-257159 GCA_023566225.1 Romanogobio albipinnatus
TGTATTTCCACTAGTCATAAACTACACAAACATGAGCTCTATAACCCAGAGCATTGAGTGAGTCTGCCCCAGCTTACACAGCACTCAGCTCCAGCTCATCCTCTCAGATCCGCTCATGAGTGATGAGGCTCAATCTCTCCATTAATACACTAGCAATGGATATTTATTCTGCTTTCGCCAATATGCCAAACTGGGTCACTACAGACCTGAGGTGTGTGACACTATAAGTATACTTTTAATATTTAATGACCGAATAAGGGCAATTGAGCTTTATTCCACCAGGTGGCGATGTCTGATACACAATGATGACGCTTCTATATATATTGTGTTTAAAGCTTTTCACATTTTACAGAACAACCCCCACCCCATCCAGCAAATGAGTCAAATAAATACATAAAAACATGATAATAGTAAAAAACTAATTATAAATGCATATACAGGTGTACAAGTACATACATACACACACATACACATACACTATCCATGCCCATATAGCTCGTCTCTTTTCTTCTCTGCATTGTGTATCAATAAAGCTCGTGCTTCAAGAAATCTTCTCTCATCGATGATTTGAGTGAAAACACATCCTGACACGAGTGAGCTGATCCTTCCAGCATATTCCACACTCCTGTCAATCCTTGTTTGATCCAATCGTCTTCCTGTGTGATTGTTTAACAAAGTCTCATTAGCAAGTGGAGACACACACACACACACACACACACACACACACACACACACACACACGTACACTCACACACGTACACACACGTACACACACACACACACACACACACACACACACACACACACACACACACACACACGTACACTCACACACGTACACACACACACACACACACACACACACACACACACACACACACGTACACTCACACACGTACACACACGTACACACACACACACACACACACACACACACATACACACACATACACATACACTATCCATGCCCATATAGCTGACACATCCTGACACGAGTGAGCTGATCCTTCCAGCATATTCCACACTCCTGTCAATCCTTGTTTGATCCAATCGTCTTCCTGTGTGATTGTTTAACAAAGTCTCATTAGCAAGTGGAGACACACACACACACACACACACACACACACACACACACACACACACACACACGTACACTCACACACGTACACACACGTACACACACACACACACACACACACACACACACACACACGTACACTCACACACGTACACACACACACACACACACACACACACACACACACACACACACACACACACACACACACACACACACACACACACACACACACACACACACACACACACACACACACACACATGTACACTCACCTAAAGGATCATTAGGAACACCTGTTCAATTTCTCATTAATGCAATTATCTAATCAACCAATCACATGGCAGTTGCTTCAATGCATTTAGGGGTGTGGTCCTGGTCAAGACAATCTCCTGAACTCCAAACTGAATGTCGGAATGGGAAAGAAAGGGGATTTAAGCAATTTTGAGCGTGGCATGGTTGTTGGTGCCAGACGGGCCGGTCTGAGTATTTCACAATCTGCTCAGTTACTGGGATTTTCACGCACAACCATTTCTAGGGTTTACAAAGAATGGTGTGAAAAGGGAAACACATCCAGTATGGGGCAGTCCTGTGGGCCAAAATGCCTTGTTGATGCTAGAGGTCAGAGGAGAATGGGCCGACTGATTCAAGCTGATAGAAGAGCAACTTTGACTGAAATAAGCACTCGTTACAACCGAGGTATGCAGCAAAGCATTTGTGAAGCCACAACACGCACAACCTTGAGGCGGATGGGCTACAACAGCAGAAGACCCCACCGGGTACCACTCATCTCCACTACAAATAGGAAAAAGAGGCTACAATTTGCACCAGCTCACCAAAATTGGACAGTTGAAGACTGGAAAAATGTTGCCTGGTCTGATGAGTCTGGATTTCTGTTGAGACATTCAGATGGTAGAGTCAGAATTTGGCGTAAACAGAATGAGAACATGGATCCATCATGCCTTGTTACCACTGTGCAGGCTGGTGGTGGTGGTGTAATGGTGTGGGGGATGTTTTCTTGGCACACTTTAGGCCCCTTAGTGCCAATTGGGCATGGTTTAAATGCCACGGCCTACCTGAGCACTGTTTCTGACCATGTCCATCCCTTTATGACCAGCATGTGCCCATCCTCTGATGGCTACTTCCAGCAGGATAATGCCCCATGGCACAAAGCTCCAATCATTTCAAATTGGTTTCTTGAACATGACAATGAGTTCACTGGACTAAAATGGCCCCCACAGTCCCCAGATCTCAACCCAATAGAGCATCTTTGGGATGTGGTGGAACGGGAGCTTCGTGCCCTGGATGTGCATCCCACAAATCTCCATCAACTGCAAGATGCTATCCTATCAATATGGGCCAACATTTCTAAAGAATGCTTTCAGCTCCTTGTTGAATCAATGCCACGTAGAATTAAGGCAGTTCTGAAGGCCAAAGGGGGTCAAACACAGTATTAGTGTGCTGTTCCTAATAATCCTTTAGGGGAGTGTATATAAAACTCTGTTACACACAGATATGCATACAAACATCTACATACACTAAAACATGCTGGGTTAAAAGAACCCAATTTGGGTTGAAATGGACAAACTCAAACTTCGGATGGTGTTGGGAAGATCGTTCCACCAGCTGGGAACGTTGAATGAAAATGTTCTGGAAAGGGATTTTTTCCCCCTCTGTGATGGGACCACACGCCGTCGTTCCTTTGCTGAGCGAAGGCTTCTGGTGGGGGTGTGGATTTGTAGAATGGAGTCAAAGTAAGCAGGAGCTGAGCGTGTGGTGGCTCTGTGTGCAAGTGTCAGCGCCTTAAACTTGATGCGAGCAGCGAGTGGTAGCCAGTGCAGTGAGATGAAGAGAGGTGTGACGTGGGTCCTTTTGGGCTCGTTGAAGACAAGACGTGCTGCTGCATTCTGGATCATTCGAAGTGTTTGGATCGCACAAGAGGGGAGTCCAGCCAGAAGCGCATTGCAGTAGTCAAGTCTAGAGATAACCAGGGCCTGGACAAGAAGCTGTGTTGCGTGCTCTGTTAGGAACGGTCTAATCTTCCTGATGTTGTGGAGCGCAAACCGGCATGAGCGAGCCGTCTTAGAGATGTGTTCTCTGAAGGACAGCTGATTATCAAATGTTACTCCAAGATTTCTGACTGACTTTGATGGGGAAATCAAGGATGTACCTAACTGGATGGTGAAGTCATGTTGTATGGTGGGACTGGCGGGGAAGATGAGAAACTTTGCCAGGTTGATAGCCTTCCTGAATCAAAGGTGTCGGATAATTTAAATTAGTTCTAAGACAAAGAGGGACCATTTGTGTATTGTGTTTCTTGCTTTTACCCTGTGTGGAAATGGAAAAATACTGAGAAGGGGTGTTTAGACATTGAGGGTATAAGAAGCGTGTGGCATCTCCTCATCACTGACTCTCAACACTGGAGCCCCTCAGGGCTGCGTTCTCAGCCCACTCCTGTACTCCCTGTACACACATGACTGTGTGGCAACCCACAGCTCCAACACCATCATCAAGTTTGCTGACGATACGACGGTGGTAGGTCTTATCACCGACAATGATGAAACGGCCTACAGAGAGGAGGTGCACACTCTGACACGGTGGTGTCAGGAGCACAAACTCTCCCTCAACGTCAGCAAGACCAAGGAGCTGGTGGTCGACTTCAGGAGGAATGAGAGAGAACACCGCCCCATCACCATCAATGGAGCACCGGTGGAGAGAGTCAGCAGCTTCAAGTTCCTCGGTGTCCACATCACAGAGGAACTCTCATGGTCCGTCCACACCGAGGCCATTGTGAAGAAGGCTCATCAGCGCCTTTTCTTCCTGCGACGACTGAGGAGGTTTGGAATGAACCGCCACATCCTCACACGCTTCTACACCAGCACCATAGAGAGCCTGCTGACCGGCTGCATCACCACCTGGTACGGCAACAGTACCGCCCGCAGCCGCAAAGCCCTGCAAAGGGTAGTGCGCACGGCCAGCTGCATCATCGGAGGTGAGCTTCCCTCCCTCCAGGACATTTACGCCAGGCGGTGTGTGAAGAGAGCTCAGAGGATCTTCAGAGACTCTAGCCACCCGAACCATGGGCTGCTCTCACTGCTGCCATCAGGCAGACGGTACCGCAGCATCAGAACACGCACCAGCCGACTCCAGAACAGCTTCTTCCCACAAGCAATCAGACTACTTAACTCCTGATCCATCAGGATCATAACACACACTGGACAGAATATTCAATTCAATTCAATTCAATTCAAATTTATTTGTATAGCGCTTTTCACAATACACATTGTTTCAAAGCAGCTTTACAGAAAGTGCATTTCATAGATGAACAGTATAAAAAATGTTAAAAACACAATGTTAAAGAACAATGTTCGAAAAAGATAATCAGTCGTGTATTAATTTAGGCCATAACAACGCTGGCGTTGAGTCGTCTCTTCACAGGCGTGGAGTCGTCTCATCACAGGTGTTGGGGCATCCGAAGTCTTCATGAGAGGCTGGATACATACTGGAGCTGACGAACTATTTACCTCGGGACTAGTGTCCCGAGATAACAACAGAAAAGCAGATGGGAAATAATTAGCGTAGCTGCTGTTCAGAATATTATATTAATGCTGTTGTTCCGATTTAACTGTAGTATAAAAGGTAATTATAATGTGAATGCTTGGCTAAAGAGATGTGTCTTTAATCTAGTTTTAAACTGGGACAGCGAGTCTGAACCTCGGACAATATCAGGAAGACTGTTCCAGAGTTTAGGAGCCAAATGTGAAAAAGCCCTCCCTCCTTTAGTGGACTTGGATATCCTAGGAATGACCAGAAGCCTAGAGTTTAGTGACCTTAAAGAGCGCGATGGGTTGTAGGGCGATAGAAGATCCGTTAGATACACTGGAGCTAAACCATTTAGGGCTTTATAGTTCAGTAGCAATACTTTGTAATTGATACGGAACTTAATAGGTAACCAGTGTAGAGATGATAAAATTGGTGTTATATGATCATATTTTCTTGACCTAGTAAGAACTCTAGCAGCTGCGTTTTGGACTAACTGTAGTTTGTTTATTGAGGATGCAGGACAACCAGCTAATAAAGCATTACAGTAATCTAATCTCGAGGTCATGAATGCATGAACTAACTTTTCTGCATCAGAAATAGATAGCATGTTACGTAGCTTAGCAATGTTTCTAAGGTGGAAAAATGCCGTTCTTGTAACATATGAAATATGATTTTCGAATGTCAGGTTGCGGTCTAGTATAACACCTAGGTCTTTTACTGTAGTGGATAAAGTGACAGGACATCCTTCCAAGGTAAAGTTGTATTGTGCAAGGTTTTGTGGGCAGTTTTTTGGACCAATAAGTAATACCTCCGTTTTATCTGAATTTAATAGCAGAAAATTACACGTCATCCAGTATTTAATATCTTCAACACACGCTGTCAGTTTAGATAATTTAGCGTTTTCGTCCGGTCGTGATGAAATATATAATTGAGTGTCATCAGCATAACAGTGGAAATTAATTCCATGTTTTCTTATAATATTACCAAGCGGTAGAATATATATTGAGAATAGCAGAGGGCCTAATACGGATCCTTGCGGCACCCCATAGTCTACTGACATCATCCTGGATTTTTCCCCATTTAGACAGACAAAATGGTAGCGGTCTGATAGATACGATCTAAACCAGTTTAATGCCTGTCCCTGAACACCAGTATAATTTTGAAGTCGATCTATGAGTATTTTATGATCTATAGTATCGAATGCAGCACTAAGATCGAGTAGAACTAGTATTGAGATACAGCCTTGGTCAGAAGCTAGAAGTAAATCATTTGTGATTTTAACAAGTGCAGTTTCTGTGCTATGATGCGGCCTGAATCCTGATTGAAATTTTTCATAGATATCATTTTCTTTTAAGAAAGAGCACAATTGAGCGGACACAACTTTCTCTAGTATTTTAGACATAAAAGGAAGATTTGAAATTGGTCTGTAATTTGCTAGGTTATTATGATCTAATTGTGGCTTCTTAATGAGAGGTTTTATGACTGCCAGCTTGAATATTCTTGGAACATGACCTAAAGATAAAGACGAGTTAATAATATTGAGAAGAGGCTCTTCCAATACAGGTAACAACTCTTTGAGTAGTTTAGTGGGTATTGGATCTAATAAACATGTTGTTGGTTTAGATGCAATGATACGTTTATTTAGCTCTTCCTGTCCTATAATTGTAAAGCGGTGTAGTAGTTCTTGAGGGGCGATAGTAGCGGTTGAATCATAAGACATCATTAAAGATTGTACATTTACAATTTTATTTCTGATGCTTTCTATTTTCTCAGTGAAGAAATTCATAAAATCATTACTACTAAACTGTAACGGAATATTTTGCTCAGGCGATGCTTGTTTATTTGTTAGTCTAGCCACGGTGTTAAATAAAAACCTTGGGTTATTTTGATTATTTTCTATTAGTTTGCGGAGATGCTCAGCCCTGACTGCTTTTAGGGCCTTTTTATAACGTGCCATACTATCTCTCCACGCGATTCTAAAGACCTCTAAATTAGTTTGTTTCCATTTCCGCTCTAAGTTACGAGTTTCTCTCTTGATAACATGTGTAGCACTGTTGTACCATGGTGCTTTAGTTTTCTCTCTAACCTTTTTTAATCTAATTGGTGCAACAATTTCTAATGTGCTAGATAAAATGTTGCTCATACTGCTAGTCATTTCCTCTAGTTCATCTGTTTGTTTGGGTCCACTGAGCAGCTGAGACAGATCAGGTAAGCTATTTGAGAATCTATCTATAGTGGTTGGAATGATTGTTCTGCCTGGTCGATAACGTGGCGCAACATGACAGATTTCAGCAGTACGCAGTATGCAAGTTACCATGTAATGGTCAGTGACATCATCACTTTGCGGTATAATATCTATATTGGTTTGGTTGGTTCCATGTGATATAATTAAATCTAGTGTGTGATTAAGACGATGAGTGGGACCAGTGACGTTTTGCTTGATCCCAAAGGAGTTTAATAGATCTGTAAACGCAGCCCCTAATGCATCATTTGTGTTATCTACGTGTATGTTAAAATCTCCAACAATTAATGCTTTATCGACGTTGACCAATAGATCTGAGAGAAAGTCTGCAAACTCTTTTAAGAAATCAGCATAGGGCCCTGGAGGTCTATACACAGTAGCCAAGGCTAGAGATAATACGGATTTCTTTCTTACATCTAAGAGCGTAACATTTAGCACTAGTACTTCAAACAAATTAAACCTGTGACCTGTTTTCTGAGTAACATTAAGAATATCTCTATAGATTGTTGCAACACCGCCGCCACGACCAATCAGACGGGGCTCATGCTTATAACAGTATCCTGGCGGAGTAGACTCATTTAGACCGAAATAATCATTTGGCTTAAGCCAGGTTTCAGTAAGGCAAAGTACATCAAAACTATTATCTGTGACCATTTCATTTACAATAACCGCCTTAGGTGTGAGCGATCTAATGTTTAGAAGACCTAGTTTTAGAAATTGTTTTTGTTCGCTAATATTTAGCTTTTCTGGTTTAATCACAATTATATTTTTCCTGGATCTTACAGTAGATTTAATGTTTGATCTCACTAAACGAGGAATAGACACAGTTTCTATATAATGTTCTACATTGGTACTTATGTTAATTAAGTTAGTACAGGAAAGACTGTGATCTGTACTTACTAGTCATATGGTGGTGTGTAACGCCCTGGAGTTGTTGTCGGACAGAAGAGCCGCTCCGATTCTGCTGGGGTGAAGGCCATCAGGACGGAAGAGCCTAGGTCGCTCCCAGAAAAGATTCCAATTATTTGCAAAGAGCAGCTTCTGTTCATTACACCATGACAATAACCATTCATTTAGAGCAAATAATCTACTGAACTTTTAATGTCCTAGTCGGTACGTGGGAAGGGGTCCAGACACGATGATCGTTGCTTCAGGCGTTGTTCTGCGCACCGTCTCTAGCAGACTCTTGTAGTCCTTCTTCAGAACCTCCGTCTGCCGCATCGTTCCCGCGTGCAGCACGACAGCTCCGATGCGCTCGTCACCGTTCAGGATCTCGGGAACCTGCGCAGCGACATCGAGAACAAGTGATTACTTTGCCTTTACCTGAGGTAGCGTGGACATGCCGGACGATGGAAGTACCGATCACCACAGCGCTGCGTTCCGTCTCGCGAAGAGGAGTTAAAAAAAATTAGTTCTAAGACAAAGAGGGACCATTTGTGTATTGTGTTTCTTGCTTTTACCCTGTGTGGAAATGGAAAAATACTGAGAAGGGGTGTTTAGACATTGAGGGTATAAGAAGCGTGTGGCATCTCCTCATCACTGACTCTCAACACTGGAGCCCCTCAGGGCTGTGTTCTCAGCCCACTCCTGTACTCCCTGTACACACATGACTGTGTGGCAACCCACAGCTCCAACACCATCATCAAGTTTGCTGACGATACGACGGTGGTAGGTCTTATCACTGACAATGATGAAACAGCCTACAGAGAGGAGGTGCACACTCTGACACGGTGGTGTCAGGAGCACAACCTCTCCCTCAACGTCAGCAAGACCAAGGAGCTGGTGGTCGACTTCAGGAGGAATGAGAGAGAACACCACCCCATCACCATCGATGGAGCACCGGTGGAGAGAGTCAGCAGCTTCAAGTTCCTCGGTGTCCACATCACAGAGGAACTCTCATGGTCCGTCCACTCCGAGGCCGTTGTGAAGAAGGCTCATCAGCGCCTTTTCTTCCTGCGACGGCTGAGGAGGTTTGGAATGAACCGCCACATCCTCACACGCTTCTACACCTGCACCATCGAGAGTCTGCTGACTGGCTGCATCACCACCTGGTACGGCAACAGTACCGCCCGCAGCCGCAAGGCCCTGCAAAGGGTAGTGCGCACGGCCAGCTGCATCATCGGAGGTGAGCTTCCCTCCCTCCAGGACATTTACGCCAGGCGGTGTGTGAAGAGAGCTCAGAGGATCATCAGAGACTCTAGCCACCCGAACCATGGGCTGCTCTCACTGCTGCCATCAGGCAGACGGTACCGCAGCATCAGAACACGCACCAGCCGACTCCAGAACAGCTTCTTCCCACAAGCAATCAGACTACTTAACTCCTGATCCATCAGGATCATAACACACACTGGTCAGAATATCACTCCGCACAACCCACTGTAGATACACACACATTATATACACATTTATTTATCATACAGCATCTATTGCACTTTGGATTTCAATTTGTGAACATATTGTATACTGTACATTGTATATTATTATTATTATAGCGTAATGTATATTGTTTAATGTATGTTTAGTGTATATTGTTTAAAGTATATGTATATTGTAAGTATGTGTATATTGTTTAGAGCTGTGAGAACTACACTCACATTGTGTAAATTATTTATTGTTTATTGTAGTGTATACTGTGCTGTGAGTAATTGTGTGCGCATCAGATGTGTAATCTGTTGTTGCTTAAATGTTGTACATGTCATGTCGTGACTGCTATGTTGCTCGGAACTGCACCAAGAATTTCACCTACTGTTGCACTTGTGCATATGGTAGAGTGACAAATAAAGTAAAGACAAAATAAATCTGTTATCGCTCTGTTAAAGCTGAGACAACACAAAAACAATGATATCAGAACAAAACAACCCAGCTGACTTTTCTAAAAATAAATTAAAATGAACAGACATCATTTGAAACTGGTAAAGAAACCATGTAAAAGCACATTTTGAGAATGAGCAGTTCATATTTATGTGTCCTGATGGAGTGTAGTGTGTCATTAACCTCTGGAATGAGTGTCTTTATCATCACAGATGGGTTAAGTTAAACAAAAACAACTTTAGAGGAAGTTGATCATTCTGAGTGAATCTGATGAAAAGATGCTCAGAACATGGGACGAGCTTTAAGTGGATTGGACATCCAGCTCTGTCTGGCACTGGTAATTATGACCAATTTTGTCATGGATGAAGACGATTTGAATTAATCTCTGGATTAATTAAGAGAAAAAGTGACAATTTAACTGAAGTCACTATCCAAATGATCTAGAGACTCCCTCATATTTATGAAAGGCCGGAGGGCGAACCAAAAAGATAACTTCTAAAAGGAAAAGTTATTTTATACTCTATTTTTCATTTATTAAATAGGCATGATATTTTATTCATACAGGAAAACGCAATTTTAAAAAAATTAGGATTTCTGACGGGGATTTTGAACATCCAAAGTAAAATTAGGCTCAAATGGATATTGAAATATGAATGTTTTTTAATTCAGATTGGTTTTAACCAGCGTTAAGGAAATTGATGTGGCAAGGTTGATGATAAGAATCACTGCCAAATGACATGATGTAAGAGGAGTTTTAATGGACAGGGCATGGAGAAAAGGGCACTTTAAAGGAAATCCTAATTCATTAATTCATTAACTTTGAATGGTTTACTGATAACAGGAACTGAAAAGATTTCGATAAAGAATTGAGAATGATTAAGTATGATGTCATGAGATAAAGATGAGCGAACGAGCTGATTGAACGTAATACGAATTTTTGATGAAGTGTATTTAACATGAACAAATTTAGATTTATGTTCGTTAATTGTTTAAATATGATGTGGGCTATGATGAGGGACAATGGGTCTGTTGGAAATAGTAAGTAGGGCGGTTTGTGAAGAATTGTTGAAACGATTGACTGAAGGAAGGTTGATAAGTATGTGATGCACAGTGAGGAACTGAGGGCATTTAGATCTGAATGTAAGCATGTAGTTGAGGTAGAAAGGACAGTGACCACATTGACAGACGCACAATAGAGAATCAGTGCATGATGGACATTTGTGATTGCAGAGCTGTCATCTGAACTGTGGGCAAAGCACACAATGTAAACTGAAGGATGTTTTATGTAGAGATTTAAAGTGCTAAGATCATCATTATCTATCTTACTTATTTGTATTGTTTAGTTTGAGTTTGAGTGAATGCCAAAAAGGTCTGTTATGATTTTGATTAATCAAGAGAACCACTGATTGTTTGTTTTTTCATATATGTTTTCTACAGTATTTAGTCTCTGAGGAGTGACTGTGGGTCTGGCCTAGGGATGTGTGTGTCGTCAAACGGTTGATGGCAGAAAGTTGGCATGTTTGGATTTTGGAGGTATTACACACCCCTAACATGATGGGAGAGCAGTGACAGTGATTACTGACTTAGCCCGGCTTACAGAGAGGAAATACGGATTTCTTTCATTTTATTGGATATTTTCAGTATGTTTATGGGAAACTTTCTAATTAAGACTTTATTAGTTTGTAGCTGTGTGTAAATGCGCAGCGTAACTAACAACAGAGTTTATTTCAACAGGAAACCGTGAGAGCAGCCAATTGGAGCAGTCAAAGGAGCCAGAATGTCTTTTATTATCTGAAACTAACACAAATGCTTTGACTTCCTCACAGAGTATGCAAGCGTTCACCACAGCAGCGGAGAAGCACCTGTGGAGACATCGTGGCTGGAAACTTGTGAATGATGTGTGAATGTGCAAAATGGCATCTAGACGAGTAGTGATGGCAAGCCTTGTTTACCCCAATAATATTTTCGATGATTATGATAAATGGCTGCATGGGCGAGCCTGCAGCCAAAGGGGGAACGGTAATGGTACTCAAATGAATGAAGTTTATAAGGGGGAATTTTCCCTGAAATTGTTTTGCATCTTGATGCATATTGATATACATGAAAACGAGAAAAAGCCTCGAGTAAATCTGAGCCCGTTTGAGACATTTTTGGAAGACCACCATTCATGGGAATGGAAGGGGGTAAACAATAGCTTACATCAATAAAATTGTGAATTCTTGCAAAGAAATGTTTCTCTGTTGTCTGATATCTGTGTGCAGGTGAAAGCTGCTTGCAAAAAATCGAGCCAGGAGATTATGTGGTAAACCGGGACCTGAGTACGAAGAGCTGGAAGGCGGAAAGGTGGCTAGGGGCTTTTGTCGGGCTTCTGACGACACACCGCCGTCAAGGTATCGGAGAGAGCGGCGTGGGTGCATGCGAGCCATTGCAGAAAGATCCCACCAGTGATCGGGGAGGAGAGAAGCAGAGACACTGGCACAACGCGGTGCTGAGCCAACCAGTTTTCAAGTTAAACCCTATTGCCAGCCCACAGAATCCAGTAGGTGGTGCTTAGAGCTGCAGCGGACATCGAGCAAGGGAAGATTCCAACAAAACATCCAACATCTGCCTGCAAGAGAACGCAACGGTGCAACCACACAGACATGTTGATTCTACCATTGAGAGTGATGCATGTTCAAGGAGATGTTCAATAATTCAACGACAGGGAACTTCACAGCGGTGATAGGCAGTATCACAACAGACTTTACCTGTCCGTTTAGCAAACCAAGTGACACTTCGCATGCGGTAGTTTGGGTTTGTGGCAACAGAGCATATCATTTCCACAGAAAGACTGGACAGGTTCTGTTTGATGAGATGACTAGCGAGGAGACGCCTAAAACATATTAGGGGATTCTTATTTTCTTCATTTACAAATTTAAGAGCGTGATCATTTATACAAAAATCAGAGATGAAGAGTGTAAGAGTGACTTAAATTTGCCTGTTTTATTACTACTTTTTTAAAATTATTATTCTGGTTTTATTATTACCACTTCTATTTTATTATATTCATATCTACACGTTTTAAATTTTTTCTTGTGAGTTATCAACGAATGATAAAAGGGGGAATTGTTGGGGAAAAATTTAATCACAAAATAAGATTCATGTTTGAGTTCCCACAGAAGTGAACATCTGTTTCAGCCATGATGATCCCGTCTCTTAGCTCAACAGACCCAGTGTCTGTGGAAACCCAGGGGGGCAGCGGCAGAACACCTGAGATTGAAACCCTTCCTGAACCAAAGGTGTCGGATAATTTAAATTAGTTCTAAGACAAAGAGGGACCATTTGTGTATTGTGTTTCTTGCTTTTACCCTGTGTGGAAATGGAAAAATACTGAGAAGAGGTGTTTAGACATTGAGTGTATAAGAAGCGTGTGGCTTCTTTGTGGCCTCAGTTCACACTCAAGGCGGCCTCGAGCGACAGCGTTTGACCGTGGCTCTTCCTTGCAAGAAAAATAAATCTTATAAAGACAATTGGATTATGGTTTGTCTCTTATTAGTGATGTCAACAAATTAGTTTTTGCCATTACACAGGCCGGTCCGCATACGTTCTCGATTCAGTGTACTGGTGATCCGAAAACCACTGCAACCGGTTCTTGACTCGAGAACGAGAACTGTGACAGGCCGTGTAGGCTGCGCTTGTTCATGTTCAGTATCATCAGCTTCTGCTCGTCATCATCAGTTCTCTCTACAGTGGGTTAGTGTACTGTTGGAGTAACTCAATAACTCCAGGATGTTGGTTTATTTCCAGTCAGAGGGACAGTCAGACACGTCAAAAAGTGATTAACTTTATACATTTGTGGATTAGTGCTTACTAGAGATGCGAACTGTTTAGAACGATTCAGTCCGATTTGGTGAACTGGTTCGACCGGTTCAAAAGAACGATTCGTTCGCGAACCGGACATCACTATTATTAATTTACTCAGAACATCTGAAATGAGAACACAAGTGTGCTCACCCAATTTAGCAAGAGTGGGTAAGAATTATTTTTAATGATCAACAGTATTTCAGATTATTTCTGTTGACAATGTGTAGTAAAATAAACAGGCCTCGCCTACAATCATTTAGACTGGAGTGAGGAAACCAGAACACAGTTATTAGCGAGCTGATCATTTATTATTAAATTGCATATGGCAGAAAACTAGACTATTTGTTAATTTGTAATGCTACTTTTTAATATTGAGATGATTATATACCAAAACAATGATCTGTAGTGTATAAATGTTTGGTAACTGTCAGATTACTATTGTATGTTTGACTGTTTTTAGTTTCCACTGCTACATTTGATTTATTTAAAGAAGTTTGATTACATTCTATTTTAGATTTGAATGCACAATTGTTTTTAAATAAATAAGAATTCAACACTTTACACACATCTGTTATTTTGGCTTAGTTATGTTTAGTTAGTAAAGTCTGGTGCCTTTAGTCTCTTCAGGGAAGGTATAAGGTGGAAGATATACAGTTTATTATGAATTCAACAATAGTATCGGATCGGTATCGACAGATACACAAAGCCCAGGCATCGGGACTGAAACAGTCGGATCGGTGCACCCCTACTAAAGAGACCGGTCTCGGTCCGCTTCCAAACCAACTCTGGTGCGGTTCAACTGATATATGAACGCAACACGGACCAAAGACATGTGAACGAACCAAAAACAGGACGTGATGTCACAAGATGCGACGCTACAAGTCAGCTGATTTGACAATGTTGAGCGATCGGTGTATCCACAATGAGTAGAGGGCAAACGTGGAGCAGCGAGAGGTGAAGAGCCTCATCAATATATGCAGATCTGCGTTTCTGCTCCCCGGAGGAGATCCTGCTGCTTTTCCGAATGTGTTGAACATTTGATGAGCTCTTCGTGAGTTCTCAGCTGGTCAAGATAAAACCATATGAACACGCATGAAATGATGGCGTTTAATCAGCACACCGCATTGTTCCGAATGTTCTTTAAGCAGCTCCGTCGCAAAATATTGTCATAAAAGCCGACAAATCAGGTTTTACCATATCCCTATGCCTTTGGTTCGGTAACTTTAGCTTCGCTGTTAAAAATGCCAGTGTGAACGCTAAACGGACCAGGACTATATGTTTTGTTTTTGTATTTTGGTCCGGACCAAACGAACCAAACGACAAGTGTGAACGCACCTTAGTGTCCGAAATCACCCACTCGTTTTCAAAGTGGACTATATCAGTGGACTAATGTAGTGAATAGTGAATAAGGGTATAGGGGGCGATTTCGAACACAGCCCTAGACTTGGGCTGCGTTCGAAACCGCATACTTCCCTACTATATAGTATGTAAAAAGCAGTAGGCGAGCGAATAGTATGTCCGAATCTTCAGTATTCATAAAAGAGTAGGCGAGAATTACTGGGCGGATTAACTAATTATCGCGAGATTCGGACGTGCGTGTACTTAAATTGCGTCAGAATATGCCTACATACCTACTTTATAGTTAGAGAAAACAGTACGTGAATGGAGTAGTATGTCCGAAACCTCAGTATTTATAAAACAGTATAGGTGAGAAATCCCCGGATGGCTACTGCGTCCGCCCAGATTCTGAAGTGTGCATCCGATGGACACTTTAATATCCCATGAGGCCATGGGAAATCATCATGTCCGAACATGTCGGAGGATGGAGACGCAGCTGTTCTCAAGTGTAAGTACAACAAACTGAACCGCTCCTAACCCTAACCCTAAGCACACATACTTCTGAATATTTGCTAATCATCGTTTTCTTGAAGCATTGCTTTAACTGTGGACAAGAACCTGATAAACGTGTGTTTAAAGAAAAGCTGTGCACTCTTAACCATATGCTATATAGACGTTTCCTAAATGTGCGTTTGGCGTTTGACAGGGGACATTTTACAGACATGTCA
The DNA here is from genome assembly GCA_023566225.1 of Romanogobio albipinnatus. Lineage (NCBI taxonomy): Eukaryota > Metazoa > Chordata > Actinopteri > Cypriniformes > Gobionidae > Romanogobio > Romanogobio albipinnatus. Next base: position 15,584 of record JAKRKY010000046.1, read on the forward strand.
TTGATTCGGCCTAAGCTTTTGTCAGCACTTTGCATTACACACACACACACACACACACACACACACACACACACACACACACACACACACACACGCACGCACGCACGCACGCACGCACGCACGCACGCACGCACGCACACACACACACACACACACACGCTTATTTTACTGATTTAAAGAAACAGATTAACACAACTGAAGATGCATTTTACATTTCATTTGTCTATTGACCAATTTAGGATTGTTTGTGTTGGATGAAACACAAAATAACAAGTCCGCTATCAAAGTATACACATCAACCTTTTGATATATATTTACTTTTTATCACATAAATGACAGATCTAACATTAAAGGGTTAGTTCACCCAAAAATGAAAATGATGTCATTAATTACTCACCCTCGTGTCGTTGGACACCCGTAAGACCTCTGTTCATCTTCGGAACACAAATGAAGATATTTTTGTTGAAAGCTGAGGCTGAGAAAGGCCTCAGATAGGCCTCCATAGGGATTCAGTACTTTTGCACTCAAGACCCATAAGACCCATAAAAGGCACTAAAAACGTCGTTACAAAGTCCATCTCACTACAGTGGCTCTACAATAATTGTACAAAGTGACGACTAGTTTTTGTGCGAAAAAAAAAAAATCAAAATAACGACTTTATTCAACACAAACTTTGGCATCTGCCGTGGACTCACGAAGCACCGTCACGACGCATGCGCGAGAAAATGACGCAGATCCGGCGTTCGGACACATAACCCAGAAGCGAGGAGGAGATTTGTTTACAAGCAGAGGAAGACGCGCCGTATCTAAGCTGTTGAATTCTACATTGATCGTGCTTTAGGTCTCGGCGTAGAGCTCAAAATGGAACTAAAGTGCACATTTCATGGATTCCCGAACGCCGGCGCTACGTAATATTCCCGCGCATGCGTCATGGAGTTCACAGGAGAGGCCAAAGTTTGTGTTGAATAAAGTCGTTATTTTGATTTTTTTTGCGCACAAAAACTAGTCGTCACTTTGTACAATTATTGTTGCGCCACTGTAGTGAGATGGACTTTGTAACGACGTTTTTAGTGCCTTTTATGGGTCTTGAGTGCAAAAGTACTGAATCCCTATGGAGGCCTATCTGAGGCCTTTCTCAGCCTCAGCTTTCAACAAAAATATCTTCATTTGTGTTCCGAAGATGAACGAATGTCTTACGGGTGTCCAATGACACGAGGGTGAGTAATTAATGACATAATTTTCATTTTTGGGTGAACTAACCCTTTAAATCTTGTTTGGATGTTGCAGGGACTGATGAACACACTTATCCAGTGGCTAATGAAGCCGTCTTCACTGGAAAGAGAAATGCTGCAATAAAAGGCTTCGAGTGAGTATACCATAGAAAATAATATACTTTATTTCAGCACTTGAGTTATTACAGCACTTTCTGATTCTTGATCTCTCATCACTTGCTGCAGAGCTTCTGTGGATGAGCCTTGCTCAAGGACACACTGGTGGAGATCCGAGCAGAAACCTTCTGCTTTAGCCCACTACACCACAAAAGTCATAAAGCTACAATACAAATAGCATGTAATTGTAAAAATATTAAATCAAATATGGCAAGAAATGGGATGCGGACAACATGAATTGTAAAAGGTTTACAGTAGTCATGCTGATGGAGAGCAGGCACACGGATGTTTGGAGCAGACATCAGCCGTCAGATTGTCCCGCACATGTTCTCCACTCGTGCTTCAGGGTTGTGGGGTTCAGAAGGGACAGGAGGGACATGATGGAGGGCTAGGACAGGCGAAGGTGTTCACGGTGGTCAACTGCTTCATCAAGCTGTGTTGAGATGGCAGCAGATGTGGTGTTCACCGTCTGTAAATGCGTGATGGTTTGTTAGAACAATACGTTTGAATAAAGCTTTGTTTCATGGTGACATTCATTTGTGATGTTTACTTTCTTTTACTTTATTCTTTTACTCATGATTTTTACTCATAATTCATGTTTCCTATTGTCAGTAAATAAAATATTTTATTAACTCATGCATTTATTCATTGCTTGACTGAAAATTGGCTGCATTTGTTCTAGTGTGTATTCATGCATCGCTATGTCATATGACAACAAGTTGCATTTTGCTTGTTTTACTAAAACAATATAATTTTCAGTAGAAAAGAAAAAGTAATATAATTAAGCACTGGTCAGCATTTGTCATTATTGTAAGTGTTTTAGTGAGCTAGCAATGCAGTTCATTCTGGGGTAATCTTAATTTGGAATAGTGATGCTTACATTTTAAGAGTATAAAATCAACAGTGTTCTCCCAAGGTGAGCTCCTCGAGCAGCTGACAGACGTCTCTGTGCAGACACTGAGGGAAACCGCACAGGTCACAGGTCACAGGTCACAGGTCACAGGTCACAGGTCGGGCTGTGGAGTTACTGATGCTTTGAGCTCTCACTGCACCTGTCACTCATATCTTTTATTTTATAATTACATGATTGTATCTTTAAAAATCATAATGATAAAACATATGGGTTTGCATACATTATATACAAAGAAAAAACAATAACAAGGTTAGATATCTTTGAATAATTCATCATAATGCAATAAAAAATATTATTTCATAAGCTTGAGGGATGAAACAGGAGTTCAATTTAACAAGAAAAAGGAAAATATAAAGGAGATTTAGGCCAATTTTGATTGTGGATGAAATTTTTTGCATGTAAAATAAAGAAATTGACAACATATTCAAGAGATCACTTGGGTTAGGATAAAACTGGGTCAGATTAGTAGGGTTAATATCACAAAATAAATGGGCAGCTGTTTCTATCAACAAGACCACAAAATTAGCAAGTTTAATCAATATTCAGATATTTATAGATCGATGAATTAAACCTGTCACTCGTCTTTCAAGTTGTTGCGCTTCAGATAACGTCGTAAGGTCACATGATAACGTCAACATGGCGCATAAAGTGCGGATCGCATTCATACTTAACGAGATCAGGCAATATAGTTCCTACTCCTATTGAAAATGAGTACCTACTCAATGAGTATGCGGTTTCGAACGCAGCCTTGGTCATGACATGGGAAACACTGAGAAAAGTACTTCTTCTGGTGTTTAATGGCGGATTGACAAGCCAACGTAAATGGTGCATTACCGCCACCTACTGATCTGGAGTGTGGAGTGTATATAGCTTTGAAAGAAATGACAAGAATTTTGAGCAAAGTATTTAAGACAAGGGTGGCTTAAATACACAAACCAGAAACAAGGCACAGGTGAAAACAATCTGACATAAGGACAGAGACTGAAAACCAACAAGAGATACAGTGGGGGCCTCTAGTGGCCAAACATGTCCATAACCCTGACACATTAATATTATTCAACATATTCAAGCTTTTTACAGAAAATATTCAGATGTAACCCCCTTGGAAATTGTTAACTGTAATTTAATGACACATTTTTTTTCTCAGTTACATTTATTTTGTAAAGAAATTACGAAAAGCCGTTACTCCCCAACACTGTCCATACTGTATCCCCTCAACACATAATGCAAATGTTCAGACATCACTGCAAACACTAAACACAAGTACAAACATGTTCAAATCTCTGTCTCTGTGGTCTTTTTAGTACACGCCTTACGTATCTGATCTCTTTCACTTTCTCTTCTTTAACAGAAAGAGAAGGAAAAGGGAAAGAGGGCATTGGAATCTTAACTAAATGAAGCAGCCATGATATGGAATATAATAAAGAGCTGGTTTTTTGAATACTCTACACCACGAATACTAGTGGTAAAATCCTGGCGAATCGGAGTGATACGTCGCTTATATCAGATCATAGTGACACTGTATATTCTTTGGTAAGTTGCTTAAGTGACAACCATAGAAAATCCTTCAGAGTCAAGCATTTACAGTGTAGTCTTTATCTAACTGAAATTATTTGCATTATCATTTCAAAGAAACTACAATAGTAATGTTTACTTATGTTGACATGGACAGGTATGTGATTCTGAGGCGAGGCCACCAGGACACCGACACCGTCCTCAGCTCTGTCACAACCAAAGTGAAAGGCATCGCTCTGACAAACACCACCGACCTTGGGGAACAGATCTGGGATGTGGCTGACTACATCATCCCACCTCAGGTATTCTGTTGATATGAAGAGGCTGATGAATTCTTGACCATGCCAACACATCCCCTCATGGGTCACAGAGAAGTCTCTGGCAGAAGGATTTTGTGTTTGCTCTATTAACTTATAAGAGCTACTAACAATGTCAGTAAAGAAATGTATGCTATAATGCACTGGCAGGATGCATACAGGATTTGTTTTTATTTGCAGGCATGAAAGCAGCAACCTCTATGCCATATTAGGATGAGAACACAAACCTCATTGGTTCTTGTAGCGTTGTCACGTCTGAGTGGGTTTGAGTTTTTGTTGAGTTGTGTTCGTTGTACCTGTGTGATTGTTATCTGACGTTTGTAAATGGCACATTGAGAGTTGAATGCTGTTCAGTAAATGTAGTAGAGTCACAGACATATGGCATTCATCTGAGTTATTTATTTATTCACTATTTATGGAGAAAGAATGAAAGTGAAACATGATGGCAGCAGCAATTTTGTTTTGTTTCAGTTCCTAACAGTGCAGTTGTGGGTTGCCACAGGAAGATAATGTGCTAGCAAAGAAGAGAGTCTTGTTGCACCAACTTGAGTCAAGTCAAGTCAAGTCAGCTTTATTTATATAGCGCTTTTTACAATGCAGATTGTCTCAAAGCAGCTTTACAGTGTTAAACAGCAAAATAATGCAACAGAGTTTGATTCAGCCGTACAGCCATTCTGGAGAAAACGGTGATGCCATCAGTTCATTTCAATTATCATACAGTGAGAGTGTGGGCTTTAGATCAGTCATTTAGTTGAATATTAGTGTCCCCAACTGAGCAAGCCAAAGTCGACGGTGGCAAGGAACTCAAACTCCATCAGGTGGGAGAAACCAGGCTCAGTCAGGGTGCCAGTTCTCCTCTGGTCAATTAAAGGGATAGTTCACCCAAAGATGTAAATTCTGTCATGAATGCCGTCCCCTCATGTCTCTGGACACCCGTCAGACTCCGCTCATCTTCAGACACAGATGAAGATATTTTAGTGTGAATCCGATGCTCAGAAAGGCCTCCATTGGCTCAATGCACTGCTCACTCTCAAGACCCATAAAAGCACTAAAGACTAAAGATCCAGAGTCCATCTCACTACAGCGGCTCTACAGTAACTCTATGAAGCGATGAGAAGAGTTTCTGTTCAAATGAACTGATCGAAGACCAGGGTCAATAAGCGGGGTTGATGTTGCAGTGGGAGTGGAGATGGCATGTGAAATGGGATGTATCTTGGCCTTTATCTGTTCATCCCTACGTTTAAGACAGTCCATAACAGCCTTCCCAAGTGAATTCATATTCTGCTCAAGAAGTTTCACTTTCTGACACTCTTGTTTAGTCTCATCGAGGATAGCTTCCGCAAGATTCTTGTGATACCTTTCTAGAGCACTGACTTGAGCTTCCAAATGATACATTTGGTCATTCTGGGTTTTAAATCCATCCCGCACCTGTGTTTCAAAGGGCCCTATCTTGCACCCAGCGCAATTGACTTTGTACACCGACGCATGTGTCATTCCTATTTTGCACCCGCGCAAAGCGCGCTTTTCCCTCCACAGAAGCACGTCGCTAAACTAGTGAATGAACTTGCGCTCCCTGGGCGGTTCAGCGCAAAAAAGGATGCGTGTTCCGGCGCAAACAATCCCTGGTGCTATTTTGCTGTTCCATTAAACAATTGCGCCACTGACCAGAAAAAACCTAGTCTAAAGTCAGTGGCGCGTTGCGCGTTGTTCACTATGCTATTTTAAGGGCGCATGCTTGACCATAGCGTGCACAACGCGCATACACTTTGCTCATGTAATCTACACAGATGCAACAGTTATTTTTGCAAATCATAAATTGTTACACTAAAAAAATATTAACACATGAGATGACGGAAATCATTGGTGTGCCACGAAGATGTGAAAAAATAGGCATAAATCTAGCTTACAAATTATTCAGGCTAATTATTTATTTAACCGACGCTATTTTGGGTGGGTTTCTCCCATCCCCATACAACACAACTTCTCTGTCTTTCACTGCTCTTACAAGAACATCAGTCTCCTCGGCTGTGAACCGCTCCTGGCGTGCGCCTGGTAAATACGCCATAATAATAGCAATCCATAATGGAACTTGCGCACCTGCTTTTAAAGGGAATGTTGGATGACGCTCTGATTGGTTTATTCACGTTACGCCCAAACTACACCTATGAATAATGAAGCTACTTCAGACCAACCCATTTTAGATTTGCGCCGGGCGCAAGAGCCATTTATCCCGCCGGGAAAATAGCAACAGCGCCGAGACCCGCCCACAAAGTTACTTGCGCTTTGCGCTTTGACACTTGCGTTTCAGATCGTTAAAATAGGGCCCAAAGTCATTAAAGCGAGATGTGCAAATCAGAGATGGGATTTGCAAAATAATACAAATTTATTTCACAGGAAGCATCAGTAGATTTTAAGATGTCTAAAATGAGTCTGAGACAGTTTACCAATTAAATACCCACAAGGAATAAAAGACCACAATAGACCAAACGCTACAGAAGGGATAAACCACACAGCAAATCAGTGAATAAATGAAAACATAAGTGACAGAGCAATAAAAGAAAAGAAACAATACCAAACATACACTCTCCCCTTTCTGTTAAACATCAGTATTATAGCTCATTCCATGTGAATATAAACAGGCAAAGAGACAAGGCATAGAAAAGAAACAAAAATGCATAAACAAATCAAACCATTAATTTAAATCAAAATTATTATTGAAAGCCGCTCTGCTTCAGGGCGTGCTGATAGAAGCGTGTTCATTTAATATGATGGTACAAAAACTTCCAATACTTTCACATAACACACAGACCGATAGGGCAGAATAATTCTAGCACACTCCGTAGATCAGCGATTCAAACGAGAATGTCCACAGCGGTCTGACCGTCAGCTGCACGAGCGGGGCAGTGAAACAGTAATACAGAACGGGTATAAAGCAGATCTGGAAACGACATGCATAACCTGTATAAAACAGCAGCTAAAACAGCAGCTAGCGCTATTGTAACTTTACGCTACCTGCGCCTGTCACTTCGCGCACACGTCCCTAGTAACAAACACATATTTAAATTGTGATCTGAGACTGGAAAAAAGCAATAAAAACCCGCGAGGTCCTCACCAGGCGAAAACAAACAAAGCTGAGACCTTTTCTGCCCAAACAACAATGCGCACAGGAGAATCAAAACGCCACACTTTGATATGCCTTTTATACAGCCACAAACACCACAGTAATGCTGAACTGAGAGAACTTGGAATATTCCACAACAACATTAACACTGGTCACTTGACATTTCATGTTTATTTCTTTAGTTAAATCAATTGTTTATGCAGCGGTTGTGTGTGGCGTCTCCCTTATTTTGTTGCGATCTAATAATAGAATCGTAACAACCCGTGTCCCTGTGGACTAGACCTTAGACATCACATACTCATGAAGAAGTATTTCTGACCCCAATCACAAGTTTTTGCATGTTGCAGGAGGACGGTTCTTTCTTTCTGATGACCAACATGATCATCACACCAAACCAAACTCAGTCAAAATGTGCAGAGGTGAGACATGAAGGCAAACGTGCTCTTTCCTCTGATCTTTCATTGAGACACAGAACTAAAATGACACAAATTCTTGATAATAACATATAATCAGTGTTGGGCACGTTACTTTGAAAAAAGTAATTAGTTATAGTTACTAGTTACTTCTTACAAATAGTAACTGAGTTAGTAACTGAGTTACATCATTATAAAAGTAACTAATTACCAGGGAAAGTAATTACTGCGTTACTTTTTTTTTGTAAAAAGTTCAAATATGTCAAATAACTTGGATGCCCCCAATTTAAATATGTTAAATGAATGAATTAGACACTAAACATTGTACATTAATGTACACTATTGTAATGTTGCTGTGGGACAATGTGAGAGACACCTATCAAATTCAATATAGTGTAAATATTATCAGTAGACCTACTATAGTGTAAATATTATCAGTACTTTACTACTCCTCTGGTAGTGGAGCTCACGTTATCGCCTGGGTTTTTAGCCGCTCATGTTGTGGCTGTGATGATGTGAGGCTTCATTAGATTAGAATGACTGGCCACCGACGTGGAGAGACTCTTTCTTCCTGGGCATAAGTTGCACGTCACATAAACACTCTGACCTTTCACCTCAACGAGGGAAGAGTAGCGCTTATACTGCCAGTTTGCGAAAGCTACCTTTGAAGTCGTTGGACTTGCCATCGCTGACTGTGCATATGCGTGTGCGACTGTGCGTCATAGGTGTGTGTGTGTGTGTGTGTGTGTGTGTGTGTGTGTGTGTGTGTGTGTGGACTCAACCCTTACGAAACAAAAATATATTGCAGTATATTGGAAAATATCATGTAATACATTAGGCGATATATTCCCATATATGGGATTTAATATTTATATTTTCCAATATATTGCAATATATTGAAAGCGGCAATCATTTGTATATTTTGCAATATACTGCAATATATTACATATATTGTATATATTAACAATATATTATAATATATTTCAAGTAATATATTGGTAAATATATTTTCCTTCCGTAAGGGAACCTATCAACCTCAACCTTGTCTCCCACCCACCAATCATCATCAGTTATGTGTACCACGCGCGCGCGCACACACACACACACACACACACGTTGCAGGTCCGACTGACAGAGAGCCTGTTCGGATGAAAACCGCTTCAGTGAGCTCAATTATAGTAACGCCGCATTTTTTTTCTCAGTAACGCTAACGGCGTTGCAACATTGGGAAAAGTAATTAATTAGATTACTCCGTTACTGAAAAATTAACGCCGTTAGTAACGCCGTTATACTTAAACGCCGTTACTCCCAACACTGCATATAATGCTATAAATGAATTGAACAAGTAAAATAAACCTGCAGGACATGCATTTTTCAGAACTTAAGAGATACAGTATATTGTTTGATTTGGCATCACTACAAGATCTTTCTTTCCCTTCACACAGGATATAAATTCAGTGTTTAACACTGAGCTTTATTTCCTAAAACCTATTGAATGGCCATACATTATTTGGTTGTTAATTTATTCTAAAACTAAATAGATTGATTTGGATTTTTGATGTACACGTAGTATTACATTGTATCATATTACTTAATATTGATATTTTAATCCCATTTAGTATCCAACCCTGAAATCCATTTGCACCTCTGACATGAACTGCACCAGAGGCATTAAATATGCTCAAGGGAATGGTATGGCTCAATCTGCACACTGAATACAAAACATTACTTTTTGTGAATTGAAATCTATGCAGTACTGACTATTTAGATTTGCGTCTGTTCCAGGTGTTCAGACAGGTAGATGTGTCCATTACTCAGACTCAGTGAAGACATGTGAGGTGTTGGGCTGGTGTCCTGTGGAGAAGAAAGTTCAACCGCCGAAGTAAAACTCCTGCCATCTCAAACAAAACAAAAAAACACAGCACAGTTTCCGCACTACAATTATTCTTAATATTTGTGTTTTTGCCTTGATATCTCAGTCCAGCACTTCTGGCAGAAGCTGAAAACTTCACGATATTCATAAAGAATAATATTCGATACGCCAAATTTAACTTCACCAAGTATGTTCCTAACAGCACCATCTTTTCTATATTTTATTACAAACCATGTGTAACAGAAGTGCTGCAAATTAAACATATTAATGTTACTTAATAAAGTGTTTTAATATAGGGTTGCTTATTTCTTAATTTCTTGCAGAAGGAATATCCTACCAAACATGAGCAGCTCCTACTTGGCAAATTGTGTGTTCCACAGAAATATGGACCCTAACTGCCCCATATTCAGAATCAAAGATATTTTTGAAGAGACCCGGGAGGATTTTCAGACCATGGCAGTCTATGTCAGATACATATTTTTTGTTTATTTGACATTGATTAATCACAAACAAGCTTTACTGTGTGTTGATGAATGTGTGTTTTGTTGCTGAAGGACTGACTGACATCGTTGAGTGTTTTCTATGGTCAGGGTGGAGTAATGGCATTGCAGATCCAGTGGGATTGTGACCTGGATAAGGGCTTGTGTGCTCCCCAGTACTCTTTCCGCAGACTAAACAAGAAGGACCCAGAAAGTAGTGAAACCCCAGTGCACAACTTACGGTAACAGGTGTTTGTACTGTAACTAGTAAAGATGATTCCTCAGAAGAAATGAGCAGATGTTGCAAACAAATGAGTGGTTTTGTGAAATCTTTACAGATTTGCTAAATACTACAAGAACAGTGATGGCAAAGACACCAGGACCCTGATCAAGGGATATGGCATTCGTTTTGATGTTCTGGTTTATGGCGAGGTGAGTTTTCCAAGTAAGGACCTTTGTTAATGTCGTAAAACTTGTTTTGGGTTTTGGGCTTTCATTTTAAAGTTTATTATCATAGTCATGTTTCCTGGTCATGTCATGTGATTCTCTTGTCCTCATGTGATCATGTCATGTGCTTCCCTACGTTCATGTGTCTTGTTCTGATTGGTTCCCTTGTCTATATGTCATGTTCTCAATGGTTGGTCTAGTCATGTGTCCATAGTTTTCATTGGTTCATTGTCTTGACATGTGGTTGAGTTCTGGTTGTTCATTGGTTGTCAAAGTCATGTGTTCCTCAGTCTCTGTATAAATAGCCCTAATGTTTGCCCCCCTGTACCATTGTCGGTGAGTTTTTCAAGTTTGTTTATGGTTCCCCAGATAGCAGACCAACACTGAATCATCGTTGAATCAATGTTAACGCATCAACTAAAATATCATCGAATCAATGTTGAAATTTAACACTGATTTTTCATCAGGTTTGCACCCTGAAATAATGATATTTCAATGATGAAAAATAGATGAAGATGGCCATAAAATCTTGATTTTTTCAACTTTAATTAAATCTCTTATTTAACACTGAATCAACACAGACACACTATCAAATTATGAATTCCTGAATTCCCCCCATTCTCTCTGAAATCAGAATTACATCGCATTATGTTGCTTAAACCCCAAATATTATAACATTCATCATTATTGTTCAGTTATTTGTAACAATGCCATCGTAGAAATGCTTTTGATAGTGACTTAGCTGTTTGTTCAGAAGGGGAGCTTGAATGTAACTTAACTAGTTTAAGTAGCGTAGTTCTGTTTAAACACGATCAGGCCTCAGAGCTTTACAAGTGTGTCTTATAGATGCATTCGGTCTTAATAGACAAAGAAATCAACAACAATAAAACAACAACACTACCCCATTCAAATGCTGATGCAGAGAGAATGCTTTCTGTGGTGAAACACTGAAGTGTGTGTGTGTGTGTGTGTGTGTGTGTATATAATGCTGAATGAGGCCAAAAAAATAGCTTTGTACGGTGACAAGATGTTGGTTGTGCCACCAAACCTCAGTCCAGATTAGTGTAAAGTGTCAGCTCTGATCTAGAGATCAGCTCATCCAACCAGGGTAAACTCTTTTACTACATATCTCTGAAACACTGAATAATGTAATAATATAATATAATAAACACGTGCTGCTGTTATTTCACATCACAGGAATCCTCTTCTCGCGCAGCAGAATAATAATAATAATAGTAATAATAATAATAGTAATAATAATAATAGTGCTGTTATCGCTAATATGCCATATATTTACACATGTATAAATGTTTCCTGACTCTGAACTCTTCTGCTGTCATACTCGTGTGTGTCGTCGGTAGATGATTGTCTTTTGCTCATATAATCATCGATTATTGTCTTTAGCTCATATAAACACCGATTATTGTCTTTAGCTCATATAATCATCGATTATTGATCTTCACAAACCTCTTATGAGTCGCAGTCGCTCCAGAGAAGGGTTCACGCGTCGCCCGATGATGACGTCGCGAGGGTGTTGTGTCGCGTGCTGATGGCGTCGCGAGGGCGTGTTGTGTTGATATTAAAGATGCTGTTTGATTCATTCAACGCTCCGTCATAAATACTATTAAAATCACCATTTGAGATTATTAATTCCCTTACACAAAACACTGCAGTTGTTAGAAAACGGAAATACTGCAGTTATTTTTTGTAAGGGATTGGAAATGGATTGTGTAACAACAAATATATTTCACAATTATTCTGTGATATGAATACAGAAACTACGTCACATCTTTTATTAATGTGTATGTTAAATTATTATGTATGATGATATGATGTAAAATGTGTGAAAGGAATATCAGGGATATGTTAAAGCGATCAGAAACTCTTCAGTTTCTTCTGTTCTGGTGGATCATTTCTCCTTAATGTTCTTGTTATGAACGTTATCGGTTATGGTTTATCAGGAACACATGCTATAGGCCGGATAACCCTGTCTTTAACATTTGGGGAGCAATTGGGTTATTTTTATAAAGGGTAAAGAAACAGAACAGTGAACAAAAAATATAGGTCTAGTTCTAGTTGGGAAATAATGATTTTGGGACTCGTCTGTGTGTAGGACGATATCTGATGGGAATGAACATACTGTATTTCCACTGGTCATAAACTACACAAACATGAGCTCTATAACCCAGAGCATTGAGTGAGTCTGCCCCAGCTTACACAGCACTCAGATCCGCTCATCCTCTCAGATCCGCTCATGAGTGATGAGGCTCAATCTCTCCATTAATACACTAGCAATGGATATTTATTCTGCTTTCGCCAATATGCCAAACTGGGTCACTACAGACCTGAGGTGTGTGACACTATAAGTATACTTTTAATATTTAATGACCGAATAAGGGCAATTGAGCTTTATTCCACCAGGTGGCGATGTCTGATACACAATGATGACGCTTCTATATATATTGTGTTTAAAGCTTTTCACATTTTACAGAACAACCCCCACCCCATCCAGCAAATGAGTCAAATAAATACATAAAAACATGATAATAGTAAAAAACGAATTATAAATGCATATACAGGTGTACAAGTACATACATACACACACATACACATACACTATCCATGCCCATATAGCTGACACATCCTGACACGAGTGAGCTGATCCTTCCAGCATATTCCACACTCCTGTCAATCCTTGTTTGATCCAATCGTCTTCCTGTGTGATTGTTTAACAAAGTCTCATTAGCAAGTGGAGACACACACACACACACACACACACACACACACACACGTACACTCACACACGTACACACACACACACACACACACACACACACACGTACACTCACACACGTACACACACACACACACACACACACACACACTCACACACACACACACACACACACACACACACACACACACACACACACACACACACACACACACACACACACACACACACACACACACACACACACACACACACACATGTACACTCACCTAAAGGATCATTAGGAACACCTGTTCAATTTCTCATTAATGCAATTATCTAATCAACCAATCACATGGCAGTTGCTTCAATGCATTTAGGGGTGTGGTCCTGGTCAAGACAATCTCCTGAACTCCAAACTGAATGTCGGAATGGGAAAGAAAGGGGATTTAAGCAATTTTGAGCGTGGCATGGTTGTTGGTGCCAGACGGGCCGGTCTGAGTATTTCACAATCTGCTCAGTTACTGGGATTTTCACGCACAACCATTTCTAGGGTTTACAAAGAATGGTGTGAAAAGGGAAACACATCCAGTATGGGGCAGTCCTGTGGGCCAAAATGCCTTGTTGATGCTAGAGGTCAGAGGAGAATGGGCCGACTGATTCAAGCTGATAGAAGAGCAACTTTGACTGAAATAACCACTCGTTACAACCGAGGTATGCAGCAAAGCATTTGTGAAGCCACAACACGCACAACCTTGAGGCGGATGGGCTACAACAGCAGAAGACCCCACCGGGTACCACTCATCTCCACTACAAATAGGAAAAAGAGGCTACAATTTGCACCAGCTCACCAAAATTGGACAGTTGAAGACTGGAAAAATGTTGCCTGGTCTGATGAGTCTGGATTTCTGTTGATCATTCAGATGGTAGAGTCAGAATTTGGCGTAAACAGAATGAGAACATGGATCCATCATGCCTTGTTACCACTGTGCAGGCTGGTGGTGGTGGTGTAATGGTGTGGGGGATGTTTTCTTGGCACACTTTAGGCCCCTTAGTGCCAATTGGGCATGGTTTAAATGCCACGGCCTACCTGAGCACTGTTTCTGACCATGTCCATCCCTTTATGACCAGCATGTGCCCATCCTCTGATGGCTACTTCCAGCAGGAAAATGCCCCATGGCACAAAGCTCCAATCATTTCAAATTGGTTTCTTGAACATGACAATGAGTTCACTGGACTAAAATGGCCCCCACAGTCCCCAGATCTCAACCCAATAGAGCATCTTTGGGATGTGGTGGAACGGGAGCTTCGTGCCCTGGATGTGCATCCCACAAATCTCCATCAACTGCAAGATGCTATCCTATCAATATGGGCCAACATTTCTAAAGAATGCTTTCAGCTCCTTGTTGAATCAATGACACGTAGAATTAAGGCAGTTCTGAAGGCCAAAGGGGGTCAAACAAAGTATTAGTGTGCTCCTAATAATCCTTTAGGGGAGTGTATATAAAACTCTGTTACACACAGATATGCATACAAACATCTACATACACTAAAACATGCTGGGTTAAAAGAACCCAATTTGGGTTGAAATGGACAAACTCAAACTTCGGATGGTGTTGGGAAGATCGTTCCACCAGCTGGGAACGTTGAATGAAAATGTTCTGGAAAGGGATTTTTCCCCCTCTGTGATGGGACCACAAGCCGTCGTTCTTTTGCTGAGCGAAGGCTTCTGGTTGGGGTGTGGATTTGTAGAATGGAGTCAAAGTAAGCAGGAGCTGAGTGTGTGGTGGCTCTGTGTGCAAGTGCCAGCGCCTTAAACTTGATGCGAGCAGCGAGTGGTGGCCAGTGCAGGGAGATGAAGAGAGGTGTGACGTGGGTCCTTTTGGGCTCGTTGAAGACAAGACGTGCTGCAGCATTCTGGATCATTCGAAGTGATTGGATCGCACAAGAGGGGAGTCCAGCCAGAAGCGCATTGCAGTAGTCAAGTCTAGAAATAACCAGGGCCTGGACAAGAAGCTGTGTTGCGTGCTCTGTTAGGAACGGTCTGATCTTCCTGATGTTGTGGAGCGCAAACCGGCATGAGCGAGCTGTCTTAGAGATGTGTTCTCTGAAGGACAGCTGGTCATCAAATGTTACTCCAAGATTTCTGACTGACTTTGATGGGGAAATCAAGGATGCACCTAACTGGATGGTGAAGTCATGTTGTATGGTGGGACTGGCGGGGAAGATGAGAAACTTTGCCAGGTTGATAGCCTTCCTGAATCAAAGGTGTCGGATAATTTAAATTAATTCAATTCAATTCAATTCAAATTTATTTGTATAGCGCTTTTCACAATACACATCGTTTCAAAGCAGCTTTACAGAAAGTGCATTTCATAGATGAACAGTATAAAAAATTTTAAAAACACAATGTTAAAGAACAATGTTCGAAAAAGATAATCAGTCGTATATTAATTTAGGCCATAACAACGCTGGCGTTGAGTCGTCTCTTCACAGGCGTGGAGTCGTCTCTTCACAGGTGTTGGGGCATCCAAAGTCTTCATGAGAGGCTGGATACCAACCGGAGCTGACGAACTATTTACCTCGGGACTAGTGTCCCGAGATAACAACAGAAAAGCAGATGGGAAATAATTAGCGTAGCTGCTGTTCAGAATATTATATTAATGCTGTTGTTCCGATTTAACTGTAGTATAAAAGGCAATTATAATGTGAATGCTTGGCTAAAGAGATGTGTCTTTAATCTAGTTTTAAACTGGGACAGCGAGTCTGAACCTCGGACAATATCAGGAAGACTATTCCAGAGTTTAGGAGCCAAATGTGAAAAAGCCCTCCCTCCTTTAGTGGACTTGGATATCCTAGGAATGACCAGAAGCCTAGAGTTTAGTGGCCTTAAAGAGCGCGATGGGTTGTAGGGCAATAGAAGATCCGTTAGATACACTGGAGCTAAACCATTTAGGGCTTTATAGGTCAGTAGCAATACTTTGTAATTGATACGGAACTTAATAGGTAACCAGTGTAGAGATGATAAAATTGGTGTTATATGATCATATTTTCTTGACCTAGTAAGAACTCTAGCAGCTGCGTTTTGGACTAACTGTAGTTTGTTTATTGAGGATGCAGGACAACCAGCTAATAAAGCATTACAGTAATCTAATCTCGAGGTCATGAATGCATGAACTAACTTTTCTGCATCAGGAATAGATAGCATGTTACGTAGCTTAGCAATGTTTCTAAGGTGGAAAAATGCCGTTCTTGTAACATATGAAATATGATTTTCGAATGTCAGGTTGCGGTCTAGTATAACACCTAGGTCTTTTACTGTAGTGGATAAAGTGACAGGACATCCTTCCAAGGTAAAGTTGTATTGTGAGAGGTTTTGTGGGCAGTTTTTTGGACCAATAAGTAATACCTCTGTTTTATCTGAATTTAATAGCAGAAAATTACACGTCATCCAGTATTTAATATCTTCAACACACGCTGTCAGTTTAGATAATTTAGCGTTTTCGTCCGGTCGTGATGAAATATATAATTGAGTGTCATCGGCATAACAGTGGAAATTAATTCCATGTTTTCTTATAATATTACCAAGCGGTAGCATATATATTGAGAATAGCAGAGGGCCTAATACGGATCCTTGCGGCACCCCATAGTCTACTGACATCATCCTGGATTTTTCCCCATTTAGACAGACAAAATGGTAGCGCTCTGATAGATACGATCTAAACCAGTTTAATGCCTGTCCCTGAACACCAGTATAATTTTGAAGTCGATC
Organism: Romanogobio albipinnatus; assembly: GCA_023566225.1. NCBI lineage: Eukaryota > Metazoa > Chordata > Actinopteri > Cypriniformes > Gobionidae > Romanogobio > Romanogobio albipinnatus. The sequence goes on from JAKRKY010000046.1 coordinate 32,535, forward strand.
TATGAGTATTTTATGATCTATAGTATCGAATGCAGCACTAAGATCGAGTAGAACTAGTATTGAGATACAGCCTTGGTCAGAAGCTAGAAGTAAATCATTTGTGATTTTAACGAGCGCAGTTTCTGTGCTGTGATGCGGCCTGAATCCTGATTGAAATTTTTCATAGATATCATTTTCTTTTAAGAAAGAGCACAATTGAGCGGACACAACTTTCTCTAGTATTTTAGACATAAAAGGAAGATTTGAAATTGGTCTGTAATTTGCTAGGTTATTATGATCTAATTGTGGCTTCTTAATGAGAGGTTTTATGACTGCCAGCTTGAATATTCTTGGAACATGACCTAAAGATAAAGACGAGTTAATAATATTGAGAAGAGGCTCTTCCAATACAGGTAACAACTCTTTGAGTAGTTTAGTGGGTATTGGATCTAATAAACATGTTGTTGGTTTAGATGCAATGATACGTTTATTTAGCTCTTCCTGTCCTATAATTGTAAAGCGGTGTAGTAGTTCTTGAGGGGCGATAGTAGCGGTTGAATCATAAGACATCATTAAAGATTGTACATTTACAATTTTATTTCTGATGCTTTCTATTTTCTCAGTGAAGAAATTCATAAAATCATTACTACTAAACTGTAACGGAATATTTTGCTCAGGCGATGCTTGTTTATTTGTTAGTCTAGCCACGGTGTTAAATAAAAACCTTGGGTTATTTTGATTATTTTCTATTAGTTTGCGGAGATGCTCAGCCCTGGCTGCTTTTAGGGCCTTTTTATAACGTGACATACTATCTCTCCACGCGATTCTAAAGACCTCTAAATTAGTTTGTTTCCATTTCCGCTCTAAGTTACGAGTTTCTCTCTTGATAACATGTGTAGCACTGTTGTACCATGGTGCTTTAGTTTTCTCTCTAACCTTTTTTAATCTAATTGGTGCAACAATTTCTAATGTGCTAGATAAAATGGTGCTCATACTGCTAGTCATTTCCTCTAGTTCATCTGTTTGTTTGGGTTCACTGAGCAGCTGAGACAGATCAGGTAAGCTATTTGAGAATCTATCTATAGTGGTTGGGATGATTGTTCTGCCTGGTCGATAACGTGGCGCAACATGACAGATTTCAGCAGTACGCAGTATGCAAGTTACCATGTAATGGTCAGTGACATCATCACTTTGCGGTATAATATCTATATCGGTTGGGTTGGTTCCATGTGATATAATTAAATCTAGTGTGTGATTAAGACGATGAGTGGGACCAGTGACGTTTTGCTTGATCCCAAAGGAGTTTAATAGATCTGTAAACGCAGCCCCTAATGCATCATTTGTGTTATCTACGTGTATGTTAAAATCTCCAACAATTAATGCTTTATCGACGTTGACCAACAGATCTGAGAGAAAGTCTGCAAACTCTTTTAAGAAATCAGCATAGGGCCCTGGAGGTCTATACACAGTAGCCAAGGCTAGAGATAATACGGATTTCTTTCTTACATCTAAGAGCGTAACATTTAGCACTAGTACTTCAAACGAATTAAACCTGTGACCTGTTTTCTGAGTAACATTAAGAATATCTCTATAGATTGTTGCAACACCGCCGCCACGACCAATCAGACGGGGCTCATGCTTATAACAGTATCCTGGCGGAGTAGACTCATTTAGACCGAAATAATCATTTGGCTTAAGCCAGGTTTCAGTAAGGCAAAGTACATCAAAACTATTATCTGTGACCATTTCATTTACAATAACCGCCTTAGGTGTGAGCGATCTAATGTTTAGAAGACCTAGTTTTAGAAATTGTTTTTGTTCGCTAATATTTAGCTTTTCTGGTTTAATCACAATTATATTTTTCCTGGATCTTACAGTAGATTTAATGTTTGATCTCACTAAACGAGGAATAGACACAGTTTCTATATAATGTTCTACATTGGTACTTATGTCAATTAAGTTAGGACACAATTGTTTTTGTTCACTAATATTGAGATTTTCTGGTTTAATCACAATTATATTTTTCCTAGATCCTACAGTAGATTTAATGTTTGATCTCACTAAACGAGGAATAGACACAGTTTCTATATAATGTTCTACATTGGTACTTATGTCAATTAAGTTAGTACAGGAAAGACTGTGATCTGTACTTACTAGTCATATGGTGGTGTGTAACGCCCTGGAGATGTTGTCCGACAGAAGAGCCGCTCCGATTCTGCTGGGGTGCAGGCCATCAGGACGGAAGAGCCTAGGTCGCTCCCAGAAAAGATTCCAATTATTTACAAAGAGCAGCTTCTGTTCATTACACCATGAGAATAACCATTCATTTAGAGCAAATAATCTACTGAACCTTTCATGCCCTCGTCTGTATGTGGGAAGGGGTCCAGACACGATGATCGTTGCTTCAGGCGATGTTCTGCGCACCGTCTCTAGCAGGCTCTTGTAGTCCTTCTTCAGAACCTCCGTCTGCCGCAGCCTGGTGTCGTTCGTTCCCGCGTGCAGCACGACAGCTCCGATGCGCTCGTCACCGTTCAGGATCTCGGGAACCTGCGCAGCGACATCGAGAACAAGTGATTACTTTGCCTTTACCTGAGGTAGCGTGGACATGCCGGACGATGGAAGTACCGATCACCACAGCGCTGCGTTCCGTCTCGCGAAGAGGAGTTAAAAAAAATTAGTTCTAAGACAAAGAGGGACCATTTGTGTATTGTGTTTCTTGCTTTTACCCTGTGTGGAAATGGAAAAATACTGAGAAGGGGTGTTTAGACATTGAGGGTATAAGAAGTGTGTGGCATCTCCTCATCACTGACTCTCAACACTGGAGCCCCTCAGGGCTGTGTTCTCAGCCCACTCCTGTACTCCTTGTACACACATGACTGTGTGGCAACCCACAGCTCCAACACCATCATCAAGTTTGCTGACGATACGACGGTGGTAGGTCTTATCACCGACAATGATGAAACGGCCTACAGAGAGGAGGTGCACACTCTGACACGGTGGTGTCAGGAGCACAACCTCTCCCTCAACGTCAGCAAGACCAAGGAGCTGGTGGTCGACTTCAGGAGGAATGAGAGAGAACACCGCCCCATCACCATCGATGGAGCACCGGTGGAGAGAGTCAGCAGCTTCAAGTTCCTCGGTGTCCACATCACAGAGGAACTCTCATGGTCCATCCACACCGAGGCCGTTGTGAAGAAGGCTCATCAGCGCCTTTTCTTCCTGCGACGGCTGAGGAGGTTTGGAATGAACCGCCACATCCTCACACGTTTCTACACCTGCACCATAGAGTGCCTGCTGACTGGCTGCATCACCACCTGGTACGGCAACAGTACCGCCCGCAGCCGCAAGGCCCTGCAAAGGGTAGTGCGCACGGCCAGCTGCATCATCGGAGGTGAGCTTCCCTCCCTCCAGGACATTTACGCCAGGCGGTGTGTGAAGAGAGCTCAGAGGATCATCAGAGACTCTAGCCACCCGAACCATGGGCTGCTCTCACTGCTGCCATCAGGCAGGCGGTACCGCAGCATCAGAACACGCACCAGCCGACTCCAGAACAGCTTCTTCCCACAAGCAATCAGACTACTTAACTCCTGATCCATCAGGATCATAACACACACTGGACAGAATATCACTCAGCACAACCCAGTGTAGATACACACACATTATATACACATTTATTTATCATACAGCATCTATTGCACTTTGGATTTCAATTTGTGAACATATTGTATACTGTACATTGTATATTATTATTATTATAGCGTAATGTATATTGTTTAATGTATGTTTAGTGTATATTGTTTAAAGTATATGTATATTGTAAGTATGTGTATATTGTTTAGAGCTGTGAGAACTACACTCACATTGTGTAAATTATTTATTGTTTATTGTAGAGTTTACTGTGCTGTGAGTAATTGTGTGCGCATCAGATGTGTAATCTGTTGTTGCTTAAATGTTGTACATGTCATGTCGTGACTGCTATGTTGCTCGGAACTGCACCAAGAATTTCACCTGCTGTTGCACTTGTGCATATGTAGAGTGACAAATAAAGTAAAGACAAAATAAATCTGTTATCGCTCTGTTAAAGCTGAGACAACACAAAAACAATGATATCAGAACAAAACAACCCAGCTGACTTTTTTAAAAATAAATTACTAATGTACAGACATCATTTGAAACTGGTTAAGAAACCATGTAGAAGCACATTTTGAGAATGAGCAGTTCATATGTATGTGTCCTGATTGAGTGTAGTGTGCCATTAACCTCTGGAATGAGTGTCTTTATCATCACAGATGGGTTAAGTTAAACAAAAACAACTTTAGAGGAAGTTGATTATTCTGAGTGAATCTGATGAAAAGATGCTCAGAACATGGGACGAGCTTTAAGTGGATTGGACATCCAGCTCTGTCTGTCACTGGTAATTATGACCAATTTTGTCATGGATGAAGACGATTTGAATTAATCTCTGGATTAATTAAGAGAAAAAATGACAATTCAACTGAAGTCACTATCCAAATGATCTAGAGACTCCCTCATATTTATGAAAGGTCGGAGGGCGAACCAAAAAGATAACTTCTAAAAGGAAAAGTTATTTTATACTCTATTTTTCATTTATTAAATAGGCATGATATTTTATTCATACAGGAAAACGCAATTTAAAAAAAATTAGGATTTCTGACGGGGATTTTGAACATCCAAAGTAAAATTAGGCTAAAATGGATATTGAAATATGAATGTTTTTTAATTCAGATTGGTTTTAACCAGCGTTAAGGAAATTGATGTGGCAAGGTTGATGATAAGAATCACTGCCAAATGACATGATGTAAGAGGAGTTTTAATGGACAGGGCATGGAGAAAAGGGCACTTTAAAGGAAATCCTAATTCATTAATGAATTAACTTTGAATGGTTCACTGATAACAGGAACTGAAAAGATTTTGATAAAGAATTGGGTATTGAGTATGATTAAGTATGATGTCACGAGATAAAGATGAGCGAACGAGCTGATTGAACGTAATACGAATTTTTGATGAAGTGTATTTAACATGAACAAATTTAGATTTATGTTCGTTAATTGTTTAAATATGATGCGGGCTATGATGAGGGACAATGGGTCTGTTGGAAATAGTAAGTAGGGTGGTTTGTGAAGAACTGTTGAAGCGATTGACTGAAGAAAGGTTGATAAGTATGTGATGCACAGTGAGGAACTGAGGGCATTTAGATCTGAATGTAAGCATGTAGTTGAGGTAGAAAGGACAGTGACCACATTGACAGACGCACAGAAGAGAATCAGTGCATGATGGACATTTGTGATTGCAGAGCTGTCATCTGAACTGTGGGCAAAGCACACAATGTAAACTGAAGGATGTTTTATGTAGAGATTTAAAGTGCTAAGATCATCATTATCTATCTTACTTATTTAATATTGTTTAGTTTGAGTTTGAGTGAATGCCAAAAAGGTCTGTTATGATTTTGATTAATCAAGAGAACCACTGATTGTTTGTTTTCTACAGTATTTAGTCTCTGAGGAGTGACTGTGGGTCTGGCCTAGGGATGTGTGTGTCGTCAAACGGTTGATAGCAGAAAGTTATCACACACCCCTAACATGATGGGAGAACAGTGACAGTGATTACTGACTTAGCCCGGCTTACAGAGAGGAAATACGGATTTCTTTCATTTTATTGGATATTTTCAATATGTTTATGGGAAACTTTCTAATTAAGACTTTATTAGTTTGTAGCTATATGTAAATGCGCAGCGTAACTAACAACAGAGTTTATTTCAACAGGAAACCGTGAAAGCAGCAGCCGCAGCACAGCAGTCAAAGGAACCAGAATGTCCTTTATTATCTGAAACTAACACAAATGCTTTGACTTCCTCACAGAGTATGCAAGCGTTCGCCACAGCAGCGGAGAAGCACCTGTGGAGGCATTGTGGCTGGAAACTTGTGAATGATGTGTGAATGTGCAAAATGGCATCTAGACGAGTAGTGATGGCAAGCCTTGTTTACCCCAACAATATTTTCGATGATTATGATAAATGGGTGCATGGGCGAGCCTGCAGCCAAAGGGGGAACGGTAATGATACTCAAATGAATGAAGTTTATAAGGGGGAATTTTCCCTGAAATTGTTTTGCATCTTGATGCATATTGATATACATGAAAACGAGAAAAAGCCTCGAGTAAATCTGAGCCCGTTTGAGACATTTTTGGAAGACCACCATTCATGGGAATGGAAGGGGGTAAACAATAGCTTACATCAATAAAATTGTGAATTCTTGCAAAGAAATGTCTTCTCTGCTGTCTGATATCTGTGTGCAGGTGAAAGCTGCTTGCACAAAATCGAGCCAGGAGATTACGTGGTAAAACGGGACCTGAGTACGAAGAGCTGCAAGGCGGAAAGGTGGCTAGGGGCTTTTGTCGGGCTTCTGACGACACACCGCCATCAAGGTATCGGAGAGAGCGGCGTGGGTGCATGCGAGCCATTGCAGAAAGATCCCACCAGTGATCGGGGCACTGGCACAACGCGGTGCTGAGCCAACCAGTTTTCAAGTTAAGCCCTATTGCCAGCCCACAGAATCCAGTAGGTGGGGCTTAGAGCTGCAGCGGACATCGAGCAAGGGAAGACTCCAACAAAACATCCAACATCTGCCTGCAAGAGAACGCAACGGACCACACAGACATGTTGATTCCACCATTGAGAGTGATGCATGTTCAAGGACATGTTCAATAATTCAACGACAGGGAACTTCACAGCGGTGATAGGCAGTATCACAACAGACTTTACCTGTCCGTTTAGCAAACCAAGTGACACTTCGCATGCGGTAGTTTGGGTTTGTGGCGACAGAGCATATCATTTCCACAGAAAGACTGGACAGGTTCTGTTTGATGAGATGACTAGCGAGGAGACGCCTAAAACATATTAGGGGATTCTTATTTTCTTCAATTACAAATTTAAGAGCGTGATCATTTATACAAAAATCAGAGATGAAGAGTGTAAGTGTGACTTAAATTTGCCTGTTTTATTACTACTTTTTTAAAATTATTATTCTGGTTTTATTATTACCACTTCTATTTTATTATATTCATATCTACACGTTTTAAATTTTTTCTTGTGAGTTATCAACGAATGATAAAAGGGGGAATTGTTGGGGAAAAATTTAATCACAAAATAAGATTCATGTTTGAGTTCCCACAGAAGTGAACATCTGTTTCAGCCATGATGATCCCGTCTCTTAGCTCAACAGACCCAGTGTCTGTGGAAACCCAGGGGGGTTAGCGGCAGGACACCTGAGATTGAAGGCCTTCCTGAACCAAAGGTGTCGGATAATTTAAATTGGTTCTAAGACAAAGAGGGACCATTTGTGTATTGTGTTTCTTGCCTTTACCCTGTGTGGAAATGGAAAACTACTGAGAAGGGGTGTTTAGACATTGAGTGTATAAGAAGCGTGTGGCTTCTTTGTGGCCTCAGTTCACACTCAAGGCGGCCTCGAGCGACAGCGTTTGACCGTGGCTCTTTCTTGCAAGAAAAATAAATCTTATAAAGACAATTGGATTATGGTTTGTCTCTTATTAGTGATGTCAACAAATTAATTTTTGCCATTACACAGGCCGGTCCGCATACGTTCTCGATTCAGTGTACTGGTGATCCGAAAACCACTGCAACCGGTTCTTGACTCGAGAACGAGAACTGTGACAGGCCGTGTAGGCTGCGCTTGTTCATGTTCAGTATCATCAGCTTCTGCTCGTCATCATCAGTTCTCTCTACAGTGGGTTAGTGTACTGTTGGAGTAACTCAATAACTCCAGGATGTTGGTTTATTTCCAGTCAGAGGGACAGTCAGACACGTCAAAAAGTGATTAACTTTATAAATTTGTGGATTAGTGCTTACTAGAGATGCGAACTGTTTAGAACGATTCAGTCCGATTTGGTGAACTGGTTCGACCGGTTCAAAAGAACGATTCGTTCGCGAACCGGACATCACTATTATTAATTTACTCAGAACATCTGAAATGAGAACACAAGTGTGCTTACCCAATTTAGCAAGAGTGGGTAATAATTATTTTTAATGATCAACAGTATTTCAGCTTATTTCTGTTGACAATGTGTAGTAAAATAAACAGGCCTCGCCTACAATCATTTAGACTGGAGTGAGGAAACCAGAACACAGTTATTAGCGATCAGTAGTTATGATCATTTATTATTAAATTGCATATGGCAGAAAACTAGACTATTTGTTAATTTGTAATGCTACTTTTTAATATTGAGATGATTATATACCAAAACAATGATCTGTAGTGTATAAATGTTTGGTAACTGTCAGATTACTATTGTATGTTTGACTGTTTTTTGTTTCCACTGCTACATTTGATTTATTTAAAGAAGTTTGATTACATTCTATTTTAGATTTGAATGCACAATAGTTTTTTAAATAAATAAGAATTCAACACTTTACACACATCTGTTATTTTGGCTTAGTTATGTTTAGTTAGTCAAGTCTGGTGCCTTTAGTCTCTTCAGGGAAGGTATAAGATGGAAGATATACAGTTTATTATTAATTCAACAATAGTATCGGATCGGTATCGGGTATCGACAGATACACAAAGCCCAGGCATCGGGACTAAAACAGTCGGATCGGTGCACCCCTACTAAAGAGACCGGTCTCGGTCCGCTTCCAAACCAACTCTGGTGCGGTTCAACTGATATATGAACGCAACACGGACCAAAGACATGTGAACGAACCAAAAACAGGACGTGATGTCACAAGATGCGACGCTACAAGTCAGCTGATTTGACTATGTTGAGCGATCGGTGTATCCACAATGAGTAGAGGGCAAACGTGGAGCAGCGAGGAGGTGAAGAGCCTCATCAATATATGCAGATCTGCGTTTCTGCTCCCCGGAGGAGATCCTGCTGCTTTTCCGAATGTGTTGAACATTTGATGAGCTCTTCGTGAGTTCTCAGCTGGTCAAGATAAAACCATATGTACACGCATGAAATGATGGCGTTTAATCAGCACACCGCATTGTTCCCAATGTTCTTTAAGCAGCTCCGTCACGAAATATACGTCATAAAAGCCGACAAATCAGGTTTTACCATATCCCTATGCCTTTGGTTCGGTAACTTTAGCTTCGCTGTTAAAAATGCCAGTGTGAACGCTAAACGGACCAGGACTATATGTTTTGTTTTTGTATTTTGGTCCGGACCAAACAAACCAAACGAACCAAACGACAAGTGTGAACGCACCTTAGTGTCCGAAATCACCCACTCGTTTTCAAAGTGGACTATATCAGTGGACTAATGTAGTGAATAGTGAATAAGGGTATAGGGGGCGATTTCGAACACAGCCCTAGACTTGGGCTGCGTTCGAAACCGCATACTTCCCTACTATATAGTATGTAAAAAGCAGTAGGCGAGCGAATAGTATGTCCGAATCTTCAGTATTCATAAAAGAGTAGGCGAGAATTACTGGGCGGATTAACTAATTATCGCGAGATTCGGACGTGCGTGTACTTAAATTGCGTCAGAATATGCCTACATACCTACTTTATAGTTAGAGAAAACAGTACGTGAATGGAGTAGTATGTCCGAAACCTCAGTATTTATAAAACAGTATAGGTGAGAAATCCCCGGATGGCTACTGCGTCCGCCCAGATGCTGAAGTGTGCATCCGATGGACACTTTATCCCATGAGGCCATGGGAAATCATCATGTCCGAACATGTCGGGGGATGGAGACGCTGCTGTTCTCAAGTGTAAGTACAACAAACTGAACCGCTCCTAACCCTAACCCTAAGCACACATACTTCTGAATATTTGCTAATCATCGTTTTCTTGAAGCATTGCTTTAACTGTGGACAAGAACCTGATAAACGTGTGTTTAAAGAAAAGGTGTGAATGCACTCTTAACCATATGCAATATAGACGTTTCCTAAATGTGCGTTTGGCGTTTGACATTTGACCGGGGACATTTTACAGACATGTCATTGATTCGGCCTAAGCTTTTGTCAGCACTTTGCATTACACACACACACACACACACACACACGCACGCACGCACGCACGCACGCACGCACGCACGCACGCACGCACGCACGCACACACACACACACACACACACACACACGCTTATTTTACTGATTTAAAGAAACAGATTAACACAACTGAAGATGCATTTTACATTTCATTTGTCTATTGACCAATTTAGGATCGTTTGTGTTGGATGAAACACAAAATAACAAGTCCGCTATCAAAGTATACACATCAACCTTTTGATATATATTTACTTTTTATCACATAAATGACAGATCTAACATTAAATCTTGTTTGGATGTTGCAGGGACTGATGAACACACTTATCCAGCGGCTAATGAAGCCCTCTTCACTGGAAAGAGAAATGCTGCAGTAAAAGGCTTTGAGTGAGTATACCATAGAAAATACTTGCATTTATTTCAGCACTTGAGTTATTACAGCACTTTCTGATTCTTGATCTCTCATCACTTGCTGCAGAGCTTCTGTGGATGAGCCTTGCTCAAGGACACACTGGTGGAGACGCTGCGGAGATCCAAGCAGAAACCTTCTGCTTATCAGTTCGGCGCTTTTGCTTTAGTCCACTACACGACAAAAGTCATAAAGCTACAATACAAATAGCATGTAATTGTAAAAATATTAAATCAAATATGGCAAGAAATGTGATGCGGACAACATGAATTGTAAAAGGTTTACAGTAGTCATGCTGATGGAGAGCAGGCACACGGATGTTTGGAGTAGACATCAGCCGTCAGATTGTCCCGCACATGTTCTCCACTCGTGCTTCAGGGTTGTGGGGTTCAGAAGGGACAGGAGGGACATGATGGAGGGCTAGGACAGGCGAAGGTGTTCACGGTGGTCAACTGCTTCATCAAGCTGTGTGGAGATGGCAGCAGATGTGGGTTCACCGTCTGTAAATGCGTGATGGTTTGTTAGAACAATACGTTTGAATAAAGCTTTGTTTCATGTGTTGGTGACTTATTCATTTGTGATGTTTACTTTCTTTTACTTTATTCTTTTACTCATGATTTTTACTCATAATTCATGTTTCCTATTGTCAGTAAATAAAATATTTTATTAACTCATGCATTTATTCATTGCTTGACTGAAAATTGGTATTCACAGCGGCTGCATTTGTTCTAGTGTGTATTCATGCATCGCTATGTCATATGACAACAAGTTGCATTTTGCTTGTTTTACTAAAACTATATAATTTTCAGTAGAAAAGAAAAAGTAAAATAATTAAGCACTGGTCAGCATGTGTCATTATTATTGTAAGTGTTTTAGTGAGCTAGCAATGCAATTCATTCTGGGGTAATCTTCATTTGGAATAGTGATGCTTACATTTTAAGAGTATAAAATCAACAGTGTTCTCCCAAGGTGAGCTCCTCGAGCAGCTGACAGACGTCTCTGTGCAGACTCTGAGGGAAACCGCACAGGTCACAGGTCACAGGTCACAGGTCACAGGTCACAGGTCACAGGTCGGGCTGTGGAGTTACTGATGCTTTGAGCTCTCACTGCACCTGTCACTCATATCTTTGATTTTATAATTACATGGTTGTATCTTAAACAATCATAATGATAAAACAAATATGGGTTTGCATACATTATATACAAAGAAAAAACAAGAACAAGGTTAGATATCTTTGAATAATTCATCATAATGCAATAAAAAATTATTATTTCATAAGCTTGAGGGATGAAACAGGAGTTCAATTTAACAAGAAAAAGGAAAATATAAAGGAGATTTAGGCCAATTTTGATTGTGGATGAAATTTTTTGCATGTAAAATAAAGAAATTGACAACATATTCAAGAGATCACTTGGGTTAGGATAAAACTGGGTCAGATTAGTAGGGTTAATATCACAAAATAAATGGGCAGCTGTTTCTATCAACAAGACCACAAAATTAGCAAGTTTAATCAATATTCAGATATTTATAGATCGATGAATTAAACCTGTCACTCGTCTTTCAAGTTGTTGCGCTTCAGATAACGTCGTAAGGTCACATGATAACGTCAACATGGCGCATAAAGTGCGGATCGCATTCATACTTAACGAGATCAGGCAATATAGTTCCTACTCCTATTGAAAATGAGTACCTACTCAATGAGTATGCGGTTTCGAACGCAGCCTTGGTCATGACATGGGAAACACTGAGAAAAGTACTTCTTCTGGTGTTTAATGGCGGATTGACAAGCCAACGTAAATGGTGCATTACCGCCACCTACTGATCTGGAGTGTGGAGTGTATATAGCTTTGAAAGAAATGACAAGAATTTTGAGCAAAGTATTTAAGACAAGGGTGGCTTAAATACACAAACCAGAAACAAGGCACAGGTGAAAACAATCTGACATAAGGACAGAGACTGAAAACCAACAAGAGATACAGTGGGGGCCTCTAGTGGCCAAACATGTCCATAACCCTGACACATTAATATTATTCAACATATTCAAGCTTTTTACAGAAAATATTCAGATGTAACCCCCTTGGAAATTGTTAACTGTAATTTAATGACACATTTTTTTTCTCAGTTACATTTATTTTGTAAAGAAATTACGAAAAGTCGTTACTCCCCAACACTGTCCATACTGTATCCCCTCAACACATAATGCAAATGTTCAGACATCACTGCAAACACTAAACACAAGTACAAACATGTTCAAATCTCTGTCTCTGTGGTCTTTTTAGTACACGCCTTACGTATCTGATCTCTTTCACTTTCTCTTCTTTAACAGAAAGAGAAGGAAAAGGGAAAGAGGGCATTGGAATCTTAACTAAATGAAGCAGCCATGATATGGAATATAATAAAGAGCTGGTTTTTTGAATACTCTACACCACGAATACTAGTGGTAAAATCCTGGCGAATCGGAGTGATACGTCGCTTATATCAGATCATAGTGACACTGTATATTCTTTGGTAAGTTGCTTAAGTGACAACCATAGAAAATCCTTCAGAGTCAAGCATTTACAGTGTAGTCTTTATCTAACTGAAATTATTTGCATTATCATTTCAAAGAAACTACAATAGTAATGTTTACTTATGTTGACATGGACAGGTATGTGATTCTGAGGCGAGGCCACCAGGACACCGACACCGTCCTCAGCTCTGTCACAACCAAAGTGAAAGGCATCGCTCTGACAAACACCACCGACCTTGGGGAACAGATCTGGGATGTGGCTGACTACATCATCCCACCTCAGGTATTCTGTTGATATGAAGAGGCTGATGAATTCTTGACCATGCCAACACATCCCCTCATGGGTCACAGAGAAGTCTCTGGCAGAAGGATTTTGTGTTTGCTCTATTAACTTATAAGAGCTACTAACAATGTCAGTAAAGAAATGTATGCTATAATGCACTGGCAGGATGCATACAGGATTTGTTTTTATTTGCAGGCATGAAAGCAGCAACCTCTATGCCATATTAGGATGAGAACACAAACCTCATTGGTTCTTGTAGCGTTGTCACGTCTGAGTGGGTTTGAGTTTTTGTTGAGTTGTGTTCGTTGTACCTTTGTGATTGTTATCTGACGTTTGTAAATGGCACATTGAGAGTTGAATGCTGTTCAGTAAATGTAGTAGAGTCACAGACATATGGCATTCATCTGAGTTATTTATTTATTCACTATTTATGGAGAAAGAATGAAAGTGAAACATGACGGCAGCAGCAATTTTGTTTTGCTGAGGAACGAGTTTTGTTTCAGTTCCTAACAGTGCAGTTGTGGGTTGCCACAGGAAGATAATGTGCTAGCAAAGAAGAGAGTCTTGTTGCACCAACTTGAGTCAAGTCAAGTCAACTTTATTTATATAGCGCTTTTTACAATGCAGATTGTGTCAAAGCAGCTTTACAGTGTTAAACAGCAAAATAATGCAACAGAGTTTGATTCAGCCGTACAGCCGTTCTGGAGAAAACGGTGATGTCATCAGTTCATTTCAATTATCATACAGTGAGAGTGTGGGCTTTAGATCAGTCATTTAGTTGAATATTAGTGTCCCCAACTGAGCAAGCCAAAGTCGACGGTGGCAAGGAACTCAAACTCCATCAGGTGGAGAAAAATAAACCTTGGGAGAAACCAGGCTCAGTCAGGGTGCCAGTTCTCCTCTGGTCAATTAAAGGGTTAGTTCACCCAAAGATGTAAATTCTGTCATGAATGCCGTCCCCTCATGTCTCTGGACACCCGTCAGACTCCGCTCATCTTCAGACACAGATGAAGATATTTCAGTGTGAATCCATTGGCTCAATGCACTGCACACTCTCAAGACCCATAAAAGCACTAAAGACTAAAGATCCAGAGTCCATCTCACTACAGCGGCTCTACAATAACTTTATGAAGCGACGAGAATAGTTTCTGTTCAAATGAACTGATCGAAGACCAGGGTCAATAAGCGGGGTTGATGTTGCAGTGGGAGTGGAGATGGCATGTGAAATGGGATGTATCTTGGCCTTTATCTGTTCATCCCTACGTTTAAGACAGTCCATAACAGCCTTCCCAAGTGAATTCATATTCTGCTCAAGAAGTTTCACTTTCTGACACTCTTGTTTAGTCTCATCGAGGATAGCTTCCGCAAGATTCTTGTGAGACCTTTCTAGAGCACTGACTTGAGCTTCCAAACGATACATTTGGTCATTCTGGGTTTTAAATCCATCCCGCACCTGTGTTTCAAAGTCATTAAAGCGAGATGTGCAAATCAGAGATGGGATTTGCAAAATAATACAAATTTATTTCACAGGAAGCATCAGTAGATTTTAAGATGTCTAAAATGAGTCTGAGACAGTTTAATAAATTAAATACCCACAAGGAATAAAAGACCACAATAGACCAAACGCTACAGAAGGGATAAACCACACAGCAAATCAGTGAATAAATGAAAACATAAGTGACAGAGCAATAAAAGAAAAGAAACAATACCAAACATACACTCTCCCCTTTCTGTTAAACATCAGTATTATAGCTCATTCCATGTGAATATAAACAGGCAAAGAGACAAGGCATAGAAAAGAAACAAAAATGCATAAACAAATCAAACCATTAATTTAAATCAAAATTATTATTGAAACCGCTCTGCTTCAGGGCGTGCTGATAGAAGCGTGTTCATTTAATATGATGGTACAAAAACTTCCAATACTTTCACATAACACACAGACCGATAGGGCAGAATAATTCTAGCACACTCCGTAGATCAGCGATTCAAACGAGAATGTCCACAGCGGTCTGACCGTCAGCTGCACGAGCGGGGCAGTGAAACAGTAATACAGAACGGGTATAAAGCAGATCTGGAAACGACATGCATAAACTGTATAAAACAGCAGCTAAAACAGCAGCTAGCGCTATTGTAACTTTACGCTACCTGCGCCTGTCACTTCGCGCACACGTCCCTAGTAACAAACACATATTTAAATTGTGATCTGAGACTGGAAAATAGGAATAAAAACCTGCGAGGTCCTCACCAGGCGAAAACAAACAAAGCTGAGACCTTTTCTGCCCAAACAACAATGCGCACAGGAGAATCAAAACGCCACACTTTGATATGCCTTTTATACAGCCACAAACACCACAGTAATGCTGAACTGAGAGAACTTGGAATATTCCACAACAACATTAACACTAGTCACTTGACATTTCGGGCCCTATTTTAACGATCTGAAACGCAAGTGTCAAAGCGCAAAGCGCAAGTAACTTTGTGGGCGGGTCTCGGCGCTGTTGCTATTTTCCCGGCGGGATAAATGGCTCTTGCGCCCGGCGCAAATCTAAAATGGGTTGGTCTGAAGTAGCTTCATTATTCATAGGTGTGGTTTGGGCGTAACGTGAATAAACCAATCAGAGCGTCATCCAACATTCCCTTTAAAAGCAGGTGCGCAAGTTCCATTATGGATTGCTATTATTATGGCGTATTTACCAGGCGCACGCCAGGAGCGGTTCACAGCCGAGGAGACTGATGTTCTTGTAAGAGCAGTGAAAGACAGAGAAGTTGTGTTGTATGGGGATGGGAGAAACCCACCCAAAAGAGCGTCGGTTAAATAAATAATTAGCCTGAATAATTTGTAAGCTAGATTTATGCCTATTTTTTCACATCTTCGTGGCACACCACAATGATTTCCGTCATCTCATGTGTTAATATTTTTTTAGTGTAACAATTTATGATTTGCAAAAATAACTGTTGCATCTGTGTAGATTACATGAGCAAAGTGTATGCGCGTTGTGTACGCTATGGTCAAGCATGCGCCCTTAAAATAGCATAATGAACAACGCGCAACGCGCCACTGACTTTAGACTAGGTTTTTTCTGGTCAGTGGCGCAATTGTTTAATGGACCAGCAAAATAGCACCAGGGATTGTTTGCGCCGGAACACGCATCCTTTTTTGCGCTGAACCGCCCAGGGAGCGCAAGTTCATTCACTAGTTTAGCGACGTGCTTCTGTGGAGGGAAAAGCGCGCTTTGCGCGGGTGCAAAATAGGAATGCCACATGCGTCGGTGTACAAAGTCAATTGCGCTGGGTGCAAGATAGGGCCCGAGTGTTTATTTCTTTAGTTAAATCAATTGTTTATGCAGCGGTTGTGTGTGGCGTCTCCCTTATTTTGTTGCGATCTAATAATAGAATCGTAACAACCCGTGTCCCTGTGGACTAGACCTTAGACATCACATACTCATGAAGAAGTATTTCTGATCCCAATCACAAGTTTTTGCATGTTGCAGGAGGACGGTTCTTTCTTTCTGATGACCAACATGATCATCACACCAAACCAAACTCAGTCAAAATGTGCAGAGGTGAGACATGAAGGCAAACGTGCTCTTTCCTCTGATCTTTCATTGAGACACAGAACTAAAATGACACAAATTCTTGATAATAACATATAATCAGTGTTGGGCACGTTACTTTAAAAAAGTAATTAGTTATAGTTACTAGTTACTTCTTACAAATAGTAACTGAGTTAGTAACTGAGTTACATCATTATAAAAGTAACTAATTACCAGGGAAAGTAATTACTGCGTTACTTTTTTTTTGTAAAAAGTTCACATATGTCAAATAACTTGGATGCCCCCAATTTAAATATGTTAAATGAATGAATTAGACACTAAACATTGTACATTAATGTACACTATTGTAATGTTGCTGTGGGACAATGTGAGAGACACCTATCAAATTCAATATATTGTAAATATTATCAGTAGACATACTATAGTGTAAATATTATCAGTACTTTACTACTCCTTTGGTAGTGGAGCTCACGTTATCGCCTGGGTTTTTAGCCGCTCATGTTGTGGCTGTGATGATGTGAGGCTTCATTAGATTAGAATGACTGGCCACAGACGTGGAGAGACTCTTTCTTCCTGGGCATAAGTTGCACGTCACATAAACATTCTGACCTTTCACCTCAACGAGGGAAGAGTAGCGCTTATACTTCCAGTTTGCGACTTGCCATCGCTGACTGTGCATATGCGTGTGCGACTGTGCGTCATAGGTGTGTGTGTGTGTGTGTGTGTGTGTGTGTGTGTGTGTGTGTGTGTGTGTGTGTGTGTGTGTGTGTGTGTGTGGACTCAACCCTTACGAAACAAAAATATATTGCAGTATATTGGAAAATATCATGTAATACATTAGGCGATATATTCCCATATATGGGATTTAATATTTATATTTTCCAATATACTGCAATATATTGAAAGCGGCAATCATTTGTATATTTTGCAATATACTGCAATATATTACATATATTGTATATATTAACAATATATTATAATATATTTCAAGTAATATATTGGTAAATATATTTTCCTTCCGTAAGGGAACCTATCAACCTCAACCTTGTCTCCCACCCACCAATCACCATCAGTTATGTGTACCACGCGCGCACGCACACACACACACACACACACACGTTGCAGGTCCGACTGACAGAGAGCCTGTTGAGATGAAAACCGCTTCAGTGAGCTCAATTATAGTAACGCCGCATTTTTTTTCTCAGTAACGCTAACGGCGTTGCAACATTGGGAAAAGTAATTAATTAGATTACTCCGTTACTGAAAAATTAACGCCGTTAGTAACGCCGTTATACTTAAACGCCGTTACTCCCAACACTGCATATAATGCTATAAATGAATTGAACAAGTAAAATAAACCTGCAGGACATGCATTTTTCAGAACTTAAGAGATCACTACAAGATCTTTCTTTCCCTTCACACAGGATATAAATTCAGTGTTTAACACTGAGCTTTATTTCCTAAAACCTATTGAATGGCCATACATTATTTGGTTGTTAATTTATTCTAAAACTAAATAGATTGATTTGGATTTTTGATGTACACGTAGTATTACATTGTATCATATTACTTAATATTGATATTTTAATCCCATTTAGTATCCAACCCTGAAATCCATTTGCACCTCTGACATGAACTGCACCAGAGGCATTAAATATGCTCAAGGGAATGGTATGGCTCAATCTGCACACTGAATACAAAACATTACTTTTTGTGAATTGAAATCTATGCAGTACTGACTATTTAGATTTGCGTCTGTTCCAGGTGTTCAGACAGGTAGATGTGTCCATTACTCAGACTCAGTGAAGACATGTGAGGTGTTGGGCTGGTGTCCTGTGGAGAAGAAAGTTCAACCGCCGAAGTAAAACTCCTGCCATCTCAAACAAAAACAAAAAACACAGCACAGTTTCCGCACTACAATTATTCTTAATATTTGTGTTTTTGCCTTGATATCTCAGTCCAGCACTTCTGGCAGAAGCTGAAAACTTCACGATATTCATAAAGAATAATATTCGATACGCCAAATTTAACTTCACCAAGTATGTTCCTAACAGCACCATCTTTTCTATATTTTATTACAAACCATGTGTAACAGAAGTGCTGCAAATTAAACATATTAATGTTACTTAATAAAGTGTTTTAATATAGGGTTGCTTATTTCTTAATTTCTTGCAGAAGGAATATCCTACCAAACATGAGCAGCTCCTACTTGGCAAATTGTGTGTTCCACAGAAATATGGACCCTAACTGCCCCATATTCAGAATCAAAGATATTTTTGAAGAGACCCGGGAGGATTTTCAGACCATGGCAGTCTATGTCAGATACATATTTTTTGTTTATTTGAAATTGATTAATCACAAACAAGCTTTACTGTGTGTTGATGAATGTGTGTTTTGTTGCTGAAGGACTGACTGACATCGTTGAGTGTTTTCTATGGTCAGGGTGGAGTAATGGCATTGCAGATCCAGTGGGATTGTGACCTGGATAAGGGCTTGTGTGCTCCCCAGTACTCTTTCCGCAGACTAAACAAGAAGGACCCAGAAAGTAGTGAAACCCCAGTGCACAACTTACGGTAACAGGTGTTTGTACTGTAACTAGTAAAGATGATTCCTCAGAAGAAATGAGCAGATGTTGCAAACAAATGAGTGGTTTTGTGAAATCTTTACAGATTTGCTAAATACTACAAGAACAGTGATGGCAAAGACACCAGGACCCTGATCAAGGGATATGGCATTCGTTTTGATGTTCTGGTTTATGGCGAGGTGAGTTTTCCAAGTAAGGACCTTTGTTAATGTCGTAAAACTTGTTTTGGGTTTTGGGCTTTTATTTTAAAGTTTATTATCATAGTCATGTTTCCTGGTCATGTCATGTGATTCTCTTGTCCTCATGTGATCATGTCATGTGCTTCCCTACGTTCATGTGTCTTGTTCTGATTGGTTCCCTTGTCTATATGTCATGTTCTCAATGGTTGGTCTAGTCATGTGTCCATAGTTTTCATTGGTTCATTGTCTTGACATGTGGTTGAGTTCTGGTTGTTCATTGGTTGTCAAAGTCATGTGTTCCTCAGTCTCTGTATAAATAGCCCTAATGTTTGCCCCCCTGTACCATTGTCGGTGAGTTTTTCAAGTTTGTTTATGGTTCCCCAGATAGCAGACCAACACTGAATCATCGTTGAATCAATGTTAACGCATCAACTAAAATATCATCGAATCAATGTTGAAATTTAACATTGATTTTTCATCAGGTTTGCACCCTGAAATAATGTTATTTCAATGATGAAAAATAGATGAAGATGGCCATAAAATCTAATCAAATTACTAATCTAATTAAATCACTTATTTAACATTGAATCAACACAGAAACACTATCAAATTAGTCTTGCTTTATGTACAGCAGGATTCTATGCCAGTTAATCTTCATGTTAGGCTGCAATTGATATGATGTTGTATCAAAAAGTCACTCAAAGTAAACCACATCCTTCAGTTTACATGCAAATGTATTTATTTATGCCCCCACAGTTTCAACAGGAAATCTCACATTGACTTAAAACAATTACATCAGAATTTATAACACAAGTGAAAAACATGACAACCTGCATCTGCAAAATGGAAGTTAATACAAATGGAAACTCGTCAATAAAGACAGAAATGAGACAGTAGTACTGAAAGAAGAAAAGTAGAAGAAAGAATGAAATCCTCTAAACTCAGGGGTTTCCACCCCGAGCCTCTCAGGGGCGTAACGGAGCCATTTCTACACCGGCCCAGCAAAGATACACTCTGATGCCTGCTTTTATCCGCAGTAATGCACCTAAAACAACAAGATGTTAGTAAATATTTGGAAATGTGACTAATTATACATCACAAATGTACTACAAAGTGGTCGGCCCTCGTGAGCTAATCGCACAGCTGAAGCAGAGCCACGAACTGATGGTCCCATTTCCCCTCGCACCCCAACAGGGCAATCAGTTCTAGCTCTGCTTCAGCTGTGCGATACCAGGGCCGACCAGAAGAACTGCCATGCCAGAAATTCATCCCACCGCCTCTCGTTTCTCCCTGCACACGGGACAAATATGGGATGACTTTACTATCCAACTGATTAATAAATAAACGCACAATTATCCATAAACTTGATACATTTGTAGATATTTTCACTGTCCACAAACAAATGCCTTTCAACTTGTGTGAGCTAAATACAGAATTACATGAATGTGCAGCGTTTTGCACAAATAGAGACATAATTGTGAATGCAAAACTTCGATTTTGTATTAATGTTGGTCAGAATCTGTGCAACGAGTAAGATGTGCTTCTGTGGATCTGGTGCCACGCATGCATTGCATTCATTGAGTCGATCCTATTGTCTCAAAATCCAAATGAATCAAATAGGATCAACTTACAAATGAGGCAATGAATGCAATGCATGCGCAGCACCGGATCCACAAATGCACATTTTACTCGTTGCACGCACGGATGAATCATTTTAATTCTAAAATCATGCGAACACCTCACAACAAACGACGCACGACAAAGATGAAAATATGAGTTGCACGAGTCAGAATTCAGCTCGAAATCGGACGAAAATCCCACTGTGTATGCCCAGCTTAAGTAATAAAGATTACTAATAAATATGATAGGGTTTGGTGAAAAACAAACTGAAATTCAATGTATGAAAGAATATCCTGGACGTTGGTTGTGTGGAGGGCGTTCACGTGACTTTATTAACGTCGCAGTTCACTCTGACTCGCCCAGGAGAAGCACACAAGTTGTAAGAAAGAAAGATAAATAAAAACACGTAAATTGAGATGAAGTGTATTAATCTTTTTGTACTTGCCTCTAAAAAACACTGCTGCTGTCCTGTCTCTGTCTCTGTCGCGCTTGAAGTCTGTTAAGCCGCTCTGAGCTGAAGCGCATTACCGTCTCCTATTGGATTGGATTGTGCACATTCGATCAGTAGGGGAAAATATTCTACATTCTTTATTAACCCTGATGAAGTTTTCATCAAACCCTTTTCTGCCCAGTGCCCCTTCTCAGCATATCTCTCGGTGATTCAAAAATAATATCTGCTCAGATCTGAGGGAAGGAAAATCTCCCATTTATTGAACAAAGAACTTGACATATATAGGCCCAAGTAAAGAGGCGTTGTGGCTTTAACCAATGGAAAAGAATTACATCATATACTGTAGGTCTCATGGTATGTGAACGTGAGCCACGTGATATCAGTATAATGTATACAACACATCTGGTAATCATCATTTCCACCAGGAGAACATTGAGATCCAACAGGTCTCTTACATACAAAGAATAGAGAAACTCAGTACATTACCCTTCCTCCATGAGGCCCAGCGGGGCCTGGTTATGGAAAGCATATGTTTTAGAGGCTGTTCCATTTAAAGAGAAGGAGAGAGAGCTAAGACAAAGGAACAAAGGCCAACTTATATGTATGTGATGTAGATTAAAATAATGAGCATAATGTGGGTGATTAACTAAAGAGTTAATGCTGAGATGTACATAAAAACCTATCAAACCCTGTATTCTTTAGATAAATAATTAAATGTATGTCAATTATACAAGATTTTTTAAATAATAATAATAATAATAATAATAGCCTATAGCCTATAACTATGATTTTTATAACTGGATGAGCACAAGAATGAAGGACTCATTATATATCTCTCTGCATGTGCTGTAGCAGATAACACTAGAGGATTGGAGCATTAATATTAACAATATGCCTAATAATAATCATCTGGTTTGTCCAAATGAGTTCAATTTATGGTAGTAGTTCTTTGTTAATCCACACACTTGTTGGTGGAGATTCATCCTTTGAGGAGAATGAATGTGCTCACATTTCACAGAAATGAACCCAATTGATTTGGATTTGCTTTAACATGTTGAATGATGGGACAGATTGAGTAAACCTCACCAGTGGAGAATTAAGCTGACCAAAAATCAACATTGATTCAATGTTTGTCTTTTCAACACTGAAAAGCATGGCATCATCAACATTGGTCCACTATTACCTGGCATTGACATTTCAACCACAACCAAATTGATGATTCTGATGGAATTTCAACATTGACTCAATGTCACAATGCTATCTGGGTCTTGTCCAAGTCTGTTCTTGTCAAGTCATTGTTTGATTCTTTTCACTAGTGATGGCAAAACGAGGCTTCCTGAACCACTGAGACCTCGCAAAAAAGGTCCATTACCTGAAGCTTCATTCATCATTGCTCTCTAGTGACACCTAGCTACTGTGCAAAGAAATAACAGACAAGTCCATTAATTCTGAGCCAATGACCTGAGCAGACATTTGTCCATTGCCTGGGTATACAATAAAATATGTATCTTTCTCTGTCTGACTTTATTTGCACAAAGACAACTGTCAGACACAGTTAATTAATTATTTATTTATACTGTGATCAACTGTGCTATCCAGCAGATGCCAAAGGACACCTAATAATATAGGGAAACTCTATTAGAGAGAAAACCTATCTAACCTAATCCTAATGTAGAATACTGTAGTATAATAGCATAATGTAATAATATAGCCCTAATGAACCACAATAACAACAATGACACAACTCTCTGACACTCACACTTCTACTACTCCTGACACTTCTCCGTCACAACAAACACAAGGTGGCGTGAGTTTCAAACCCGAAGCGACACACAGAGCGAACCGATGACGTATTCCACACAAACCGAGGCCTCGTTTGTCATTATTTCCTGTTATTTCTTGTCAAGCTTCGAATCAGGGCTTCATCTGGCACGCCCATTTATTCTCGACACAAGCTCCGACTCCTCGGTTCAAAATGTCACATCACTACTGTTCGCTATATGACCTTGGTTAAATAAAACTGCGCTTGGCTTCATCTACACTTGCCTCCAGTGGATATCCGTTACAAACTGAAGGTGTTTTTTTTTTTTTTTTTTTTTGTATAGGCAAAAAAATTCAACTTTGTAACAACACTTATCCACGTGGGTGCACTCTTGTCATTTCTAAGAGTGGTAAGTACATCTTTTATGGATAGAAATGTAATAATTAAATATAGTGAGCAATATACACCGATCAGGCATAACATTATGAATATTGTGTTGGTCCCCCTTTTGCCTCCTAAACCACCCCTGACCCATCGCAGCATGGGCTCCACTAGACCCCTGTGTGGTGTGGTATCAGCAGATCCTTTAAGTCCTGTAAGTTGCGAGGTGGATCGGACTTGTTTGTTCAGCTCATCCCACAGATGCTCGATTGGATTGAGATCTGGGGAATTTGGACTCAAACTCGTTGTTGTGCTCCTCAAAGCGTTCCTGAAGCATTAGTGCTTTGTGGCGGCACACTATCTGCTGAAAGAGCCACAGCCACAGGGAATACCGTCCCCATGAGAGGCTGGACATGGGCTCAGCAATGCTTAGGTAGGTGGGACGGGTCAAAGTCACATCCACATGATGGAGGACCCAAGGTTTCCCAGCAGAACATTGCCCAAAGCATCACTGCCTCCGCCGCCACGCCTTCTTCCCATAGTGCACCTGGTGCCATGTTCGGTTCTCCACTGGTCCTTCACTTTTGATAGAGACTGACCACTGCAGACCGGGAACACCCCACAAGAGCTGCAGTTCTGGAGATGCTCTGACCCAGTCGTCTAGCCGTCACAATCTGGCCCTTGTCAAACTCGCTCAAATCCTCACGCTTGCCCATTTCTCCTGCTTCTGACACATCAACTCTGAGGACGACACGTTCACTTGCTGCCTAATATACCCCACCCACACCCACAGGTGCCATGATGAGAGATAATGAGTAGGGGTGTAACGGTACACAAAACTGATGGTTTGGTACGTACCAGTGATGCGCGGGTCAAAGTATAAACAACCCGTGCCCGGCTAATGTTTTCAACTAACCCGCCCGCAACTCGGACCGCAAAAAGAGAAAAAAAAATATTGTACCCGACCCGCTTTCTGACCCGCATTTTTTTAAAAGTAGTAAATGCTCATCGTAGCGTCATTGGGCCATAGACGTAGGCAATAGCGGTGCGGGGGGGTATGGCCACCCCTAACATGGTGCAGCAGCGAGAGCAGGCTGTTCTTGAGGCGGCCCATCATTTTCCATGTCAGCTGTCTAGATGCATATTATTGATGAACGCAGGGGCGTAGTTTATGGGGTGGATGGGGGGTAGGTAACCCCCCCAATATTCAAAACCATCAGTTACAACCCCCCAAATATTTCAACATGAAAATCACAGTCGATCAAATGAAAAATATGTAAAATTCATTCATTTTGTAACAATAAGTTTGTTCCTAATCAAATATGAGTTTTTCATAATAAATCAGACAAAAAATACCCCCCCCCCCCTCCCCCTCCATTGAACCGATTGGTAACGCCCAACCAATGAGTCGCACTTTCACCAAAACAACGCGAGTGGTGTTTGAACACGGGTAACATTAGCACCAAACATGAAGAGAAGCGCTGCACAGCGACTGTATTTAACTGCTGGTCAGAGAGAGATGCGGAAAATAAATAAAGCATGTACTGAGAATGAGGTATGAGAATATTGTGTAATAGCTAAGTACACAGCACATATAGTTTAGCTAGCTAATCCATTGTCTCTGTATTTAGCTATAACTATCAGTATAACAAGTTACCAAAGCAGCGTCTGTTTTGCTAGTTCATTTTTTAATAGTGTCTGTAATTATCAATGACAAAAGTATTCCCATCGGTGTTTGTTTTCTTCCTAAATGAATCTGACTTTTGAACGAATTGGATGAATGAACGATTCAAGTGGCTCACTCATTAAAACAGTGAATCGCTGCCGCCTACTGCCGGTTTCAATACTTAAATGTCTTTCTTTTTATAATCTCTACTATGTTAGAATTTTATGAATGATGATTAAACACAAATTTCATAACGTTATTGGTGTATAATCTCTTAACATGTTTTTATAACAGATTCAAGGTTAATATAGCAGCAGTGTAGAAAAGTCAGCAGAGGGAGAAGAGGAGCAGGTGGTCAGGAGATGCCATTCAATCAATAAAATAAAATAGGAAACAGTATAGAAATACAGCAGCTTTGTAAAGTTAGGCTATACATTAATGCCTTTAATGTTTTAAAGACTCCAGTAAACAGCTTTATACTAAGTCAAGTTCCTAAGGCTGTCAAGAAACTGTTTTTGAGTAAGATGTGTATCTAAATTTCATGTTTACAGTTGTTCAAGAGTAGGGTTGGGTATCGTTTGGGTTTTTTCCGATACCGGTGCCAAACCGATACATTTAAAACGGTACCGGTGCCTAAACGGTGCCTGAACCGATACTTTTTTAAAAAAAGAGCCACAAAACGAGGTGGATGAGATTAAAGAATGGCTTTTTATTAAATTTTTTTTATTATTTAAATTGAACAATTTATAACAAGTTTAAAGTATACTTAAATATATAAATATAAATAAATACAAAACACAATTTACTTAACAAACTCACAGTAAAACTAAAGCCACCTAACCCAACTACAACAGGCCTAATTTAACTCTAAATAACAGTCACAGAGATAACAGCAGTCATCTGTATTCTTGGTCTGCTACAAACCGGCCTCAGGCTTCAGCTTTATTTTGCAGAAATATGACCATATTCTCTGGCTAAATATTTTAGAACGCGTCACCTTATTGTTTCCATGGAGACGCGTCATGCTTCTCACATGACACACAGCAGCCGCAATAGCGCTGTATGACTGGTCAGCTGTATCGGGTTTATTTCACTTTTTCTTTTTTATTCAAAATATTCACAAACTTGCTAACTATGTCATGAACAGACATGTCATATCTGATATTCTGATTTTCGAATATGTGTGAGTGAATGTGTGTTAGTTGATCTATACTGCGCGATGGGCGGCGCCACGTTAGATTGCGCCTCAGAGAATCGGATCTGTCGGATTTACATCACATAGCCTACATTTATCTTCGTCTCACAAAATACATGAAAGTAAGTGACCGCTGCTGAACTGGGAGAAGAATAAAGTCAACTATATAGTCACTATATAATGTGTATCTGATATGAATAAAACACTTAGTCACGTTATCTAAACTGTCAGAAAGGATTGTTTTTGCCGCTTCCATATACATCAGTGTGTATTTTTTGCTAGTCCTTTTTATAGCATTTACATGTCTGAAACCTAAAATAAACAGTATGTGGTTGAAAACACTGAATAGTTGTGATGTGACGAGCGCGTCTGTCTCTGGCTCGGTGCCAGCCAAAGCGAAAGCACGTTTGAATTTAAGTGGCACCGAAATGAGGCACCGAAATCTGCGTTCTGATTCGGTCCGGTACATACCGGTTATAAAGGTACCGGTGCCATATTGGCACCGGGTTTCGGTACCCAACCCTATTCAAGAGCCCATGTGTTTCCCTTTTTTTAAATGCATTAAGGTGGAATGTAAAAATCTTAAAATAAATGTCTAAATGTTGTCTCTTTCATATTTGTATATGTTGAATTTGTCATCAGTTAAAGCGGATGGATGGATGGATGGATGGATGGATGGATAGATGGATGGATGGATGGATGGATAGATAGAAAGATAGAACAGGCAGCATACCAACGTTCAACCCCGCCCCCCCCCCCCCCCCCCCCCCCCCAATGTTCAAACCAAATCTACACCCTTGGATGAACGCGAGGTTTATGTTTCGACCCGGCTTGAAGAATTCATCAGCAGCTCAACTGAGAGAAGGCCCACTTTTGGAGAAGTGAGAAAGCCCTTAGGAGCGCAAACTGTTCTTCTTCTGATGCTGTATGATATAGTCTAGTGTTATGTAATAAAGGCTTGATTTATTCATTTATTTCCTTTCATTTTCTCAACAATTAAGATGCTGCATGTGTTTATCCAGTCTAATCGAAGTGTGCGTCTCTCCTCCGACTTTCCCAGCAGAAATCCCGCCCCCTCTCAGAAAATACATCAAACTGACTTTACTGAGCTGTATGCGTTTAAAAGTAGCCTCTATTAAAATAGTCCAATGGCATTGCTCAGTTCAACGTGTTGGGAAATCAGGCATTTTGTCCCGCGTCAGCATTTATTCAAAAATTAATAACGCTCAACATTCAAAAGGTAAATAAGAATTTATTGACGACCCGAGCGACCGCGACCCGAATATCATTAAAAATTCGTAACTCCTAACCGCGGGTAACCGCAGGCACCCGCTCATTTTGGATCAACCCGCGCATCACTGGTACGTTCCTCTGTTTTGAAGTTCAGTACGGGCTCGGTACAGCAGTTTTACAAAATTGCTTTTTATTTATTTTTTATTAAATGGTGGTTTACTGAACAAATTGTGTCTGTCCTTAAATGAACTCAATTATAACTAAAATCTTCTTAAAGATAATGCTGTAAACTATAGGGAGCCCTTACTCACACATTAATATAATATTAAAGGGCAGAGCCCAAACTATTAACCTAAATTCAACTCCAATTCATTGTTGAAATATAATAATTTACACAGATTTAATTAAACGCACATTAATAATCCAGACATCAGTAACAGGTTCAGTAGAATATAATGAATATAATATCGGCTAATATCGGTCATATATTCAGTGATTGTGCAGACCAAACTGTAAGGGCTAGAGATTTGAAACTTGGCCAATACATGCTACACATATCTGCTTACATTTGATCATTTATTCAAAATAATTATTTAAAATAGAGATCAAACCACAGGTGGGACTATAGCTGTTAAACATTTAATAAGCATATTTCCAAAGGTAAAATACCCGTATTAGCTGTAAATGGCATTTTCTCTTTATGATTTTAAAGGTTACTTTGATGGCTAAATAAAACACAATGCAACTTTTTATGCAACTTTTTATGCAAATGTGCTTAAATTCCTTAAGTGGCTTGAACCCCGATAATTGCTGCTCGCAGCTATATTTAAGGGTTCAAGCCTGAAACCCTATTGTAATTGTTAATTTTCCCATGATGCATCATTCTCCATCTAAAACTGATCGGGCAGACCAAACCGTAAGTCGTAGAGACATGAAACTTTCAGGACTGGTAGTACTCACAACGTCTACCAGCGTCACCGAGGCGCGCCCCGACCGGCCTGACGGGGGCGCTACAGCAAGCAAAAGTACAAAATGGCTCATAACTCCTAAACCGTTAGGCATGGGCTCAAGTGTCTTATATCCTTGGAATCCTTGGCTCAAGGCGGACAACATGCATGCCTCGGATTGGCTCGTCACCCTGGGAAAAATTTTGGGTATTTTGGCTTTTTCAAAAAACCTACTTTTGCCAACTAGTCCTAGGTTTTTGGCCTGACCAGAACCAGACCAGTGCAGCAAGATTCTCTGGAGTCTGAATGTCAAAAGTTATCAAAAACAAGTGCAAATTTGGGTTCAGGGTCCTTAAGGGCCGCCAAAACGCTTGAGGTGGGAGGAGCCACTTTTACTTCACTGGCCATAACTCGTCAACGGAACGAGATATTTTCACCAAACTCAGCACGCATATGTACGAGCTCATTCTGTGGCTGCATGAAAAAGGACGCAGCGACTGGCCACTTGGTGGCGCTATAAAGGTTAAAAAGGGGTCAAAATGATGTATTTCAATGGAAAATCCCATTATATGGCTGAAAGCGGCCCTCTTCCGGCCTGATTTGCATACACCTTCACCAAATCGGGCATGCACATGCGTCACGTGATCCCAAAGAAGCTTGCCAACTGTTATGGCCATTAATGGCGGTTTAACTCTTATAAAGGTGAAAAAATGCTCTATATGATCCAATGAAAAATGACCACGAAAAAAGTTGAACTTTTGCATTTGGGTGGCTGTAACAGGGTCATTTAGAAAAGGGGTGTGGCAAAATACACTAAAAAGCCTATAAATCCCAAATGAAAACTCAGAACTCCACCAAAATTGATGAGCATATGTGTCAGAACATGATGAGGAAGCATGCAGAGTTTCATGGAGATCGGACCATAGGTGGCGCTATAACTGGCAAAAAGCCTTCATTCTTATTAGGGGTTCAAGCATGAAATGCTGAAACCCTATTGTAATTGTAAGGTTTCGTAAAACGCATCGTGCAGGCCAAACCGTAAAGCCTAGAGACATGAAACCTGGCCAGATGGTAGGCCTCAGTTTGGGGACAACCTATCAGAGTATGACCCCGAATGGCCCATAGGTGGCGCTACAGCAACCAAAAGTTCAAAATTGCTCATAACTCTTAGACTGTTTGTCTGAGAAAATCATGGTTAACTATGGTAAATCATGTTATAATCGTGCTAAATCATACTAGAATGTGGTAAATCATGGTAAATAATCCTAGAATATGAAAAATCATGATAAACTCGGGGAAATCATACTAGAATTTGGAACTTTTAAATTTAGATGGCTCCATTCATTAATTTATTCATTCTCCTCAAAAAACAATGTTCTCAATTGTGCTACAGAATAATTACTGTGAACCCTGAAAATGGTGTTACAAAAAGGAGACTTGCACTAAGGATTTTAATACCTATCATTTATTTATAGATCTGGTATTGTCCATAATTAGTAATATCTCTATATATTGTTTTGCACAAAGTAGAAACTTCACAAAGCTTTTGTACATGTGGAGAAGCTCACGGTAAATTATAAACTATCTAAACTAACATTTGTCCACTAGAGAGAGCAGCAGGATTAGACATATTTTTATGTTTTTATCAGCTTTCAGAATGGGCTAAAAAAATAATGATTAAAGCTATTTTGTATTGTCATGATGCACTGTAATATATGTTTATATTATTGGATCACAAAGAAAAATGTGAAATGTTTAATGACCTTTAAACATTATTTTCACAATAACATATTTCAAAAAGAGGTTATGTGTGTGTGTGTGTGTGTGTGTGTGTGTGTGTGTGTGTGTGTGTGTGTGTGTGTGTGTGTGTGTGTGTGTGTGTGTGTGCGTGCGTGCGTGCGTGCGTGTATAAAAAATGTCATGGATATTAGGCAATAGATGCCTCTATAAAAGTTAAAAAAAGTCAAGAATGATAATGGTCCTATTCTTTTTATGGAAAATAACTAAACTAAATGGCAGTAGAGGATCAATAATTTTTAATTGCGCTCAATATTGTAACTACATGTTTTCATTTCAAATAATATTACAATTTTATAAAATCATTAAATAACATTACAAATATTTTTTTTTCAAGGTTTACTACTTTATTGTTCATTTGAGGCATGTTTTTCAATAATATTACATGATTACAATGAAAACTGAAAATTATGTTTTAAACGGGAAACCTGTAATAAGCATTTTTTACCTATCATTTATTTCAAATATCTATATCTACAACAAAATCTGTAAGCATGTTTATTCCAGTTGATATGGAGAATGTGCCATAAAAACAAGTACATGGAATCAAACCAAGTCAAAGAAATTTTTTAAAGACAGAATAACAAAATGCATAAGAAAATAAGAATATGAAATAGTAAAAGATAATTCATTCATTCAATTAAAAAAATGCATTTTAAAGTATGTTTGTGTCGACGTTTTTTTTTTATTTTTATAATCACATTTTAAATTAAAATCCATAATTGTGAAGTTAAGATTTGAAATGAGAGAATCTAAAAATAACATGAAAAATAGTACATATCAAAATTTAAAAAATGTAAAAAATATCATTTTAAAAGCAACATAAACATATTCAATTAAAAAGCATATTTGTTAAATAGTACATTAAAGAGGCAATAAAGAGTAAAAGAGATTTGAAAATATACAAATTAATAAAAAAACTCAAAATAACAATAAAAAATCATTCATTCATTCCTTTTAAATGCATTGAAGAAAAAATACATTTTAAAAGCAAAAATAACATATTCAATAAAGCAAAGTTAAGTAGTACATTAAAGAAGCGAGACGTCCGCATTCTTCAAGAGAATCTTGAACACTCATGTCTGAACAGTTATTCAAGGTGTTCAGGCAAATACGCATGACACAGCAGAGTTGGAAGTAAGGTAGTGTGGTAGGGTAGGCCTACATTAAAACAAAAACAAAACAAAAATAAAAAAAATAACAATAATAAAAAAAACGTAACAACAAACAAGAACTTGGGCAAGTGGTGACAGGGAAAGTAAAACTAAATATGATAATGAAAGTAAACCGAATGCTATTGTGGCATAGCCTTAAATCTCACACTACCAAAAATGTTGTGCTTGTGCTGCAAAATTTTCAACAGAAGTAACAGAGATTTCGTAATGAGGAGACAAAGATTAATGAGACCCAGGATCTGGCAAAATAAAACATCACAGTGGAGATGACGGAGGAAGAAGTCAGGCAGGATGTAATGGAGGGAGGAGGCAAAGGGTGACTTAGAGGAGATGATGGAGCACGACAGAACTGATGGAGGTAAGAGACAGGATGAGCCAGCAGCCAGACTGACATAGGTGTAGTTGTGAACAGTGTGGATCCAGGCTGAGATGATGACGAAGGAGACTTGAGCTGACTGTGGCCAGCTGCAGCAGAACACACATGGAGCTGGGCAGGACCAGCGCTGATGAAGATGACTTGGGACTGGACTGAAGCAGTGGCAACGAAGATATCTAATGACTGGGCTGTAACTTGGACATTGGAAGTTGGAACCAGTGGAACCAGTGGAAACTGAAAATCTTTTAACGTGGCATAATCCAGTTTATCCCATGACAATAATTCAGTTGCCCTTCAGCTCATAGACAATCCTCAGTGATTAGTGTAGTTGGGGCTTCAGTCCATGCAGGACAACACCACTAAAATGCCCTCAATGACAGAATACATTGGCCAAAAACTCTATCAGATACAACTGAGATAAACATTTCAGAATGTTCAGTACATGTTAATGTAAAATTACTAGATTATGTTGATCTTTGGTTGAGAGACAAGAACAGAGTCACAAAAATGAACAGGGAATAATTGACCTTGTACTCTAATGAATCTGAATTGCTGCTGAAGTGAGCCTTACAGATGTAGGGTCCATATTTAATACAGAGAGCAGGAATCCATGACTTGCCTTGAGTAAACAGTCCACAATGGTGACGGTGGTGTAATGATCTGGACATTGTTTTCTGCTGTCAAACTGTTTCCTTGATTTGCATAAAATACAATCTCCAGCTGATTCTAGTTGAATATGCTGCTTTGATGAACACACTATCTTCATTATTAGGACAATAAGACATTTGATGTACCTAAAGACAATGAGGATATGATTAGTGTATGTAAAAAAATAAAAATAATTATTTATATATATATATATATATATATATATATATATATATATATATATATATATATATATATATATATATACAGGTCCTTCTCAAAAAATTAGCATATTGTGATAAAGGTCATTATTTTCCATAATGTAATGATAAAAATTAAACTTTCATATATTTTAGATTCATTGCACACCAACTGAAATATTTCAGGTCTTTTATTGTTTTAATACTGATGATTTTGGCATACAGCTCATGAAAACCCAAAATTCCTATCTCAAAAAATTAGCATATCATGAAAAGGTTCTCTAAACGAGCTATTAACCTAATCATCTGAATCAAAATTACACCTGCTAAAGATTCCTGAGGCTTTTAAAAACTCCCAGCCTGGTTCATTACTCAAAACCGCAATCATGGGTAAGACTGCCGACCTGACTGCTGTCCAGAAGGCCATCATTGACACCCTCAAGCAAGAGGGTAAGACACAGAAAGACATTTCTGAACGAATAGGCTGTTCCCAGAGTGCTGTATCAAGGCACCTCAGTGGGAAGTCTGTGGGAAGGAAAAAGTGTGGCAAAAAACGCTGCACAACGAGAAGAGGTGACCGGACCCTGAGGAAGATTGTGGAGAAGGACCGATTCCAGACCTTGGGGGACCTGAGGAAGCAGTGGACTGAGTCTGGAGTAGAAACATCCAGAGCCACCGTGCACAGGCGTGTGAAGGAAATGGGCTACAGGTGCCGCATTCCCCAGGTCAAGCCACTTTTGAACCAGAAACAGCGGCAGAAGCGCCTGACCTGGGCTACAGAGAAGCAGCACTGGACTGTTGCTCAGTGGTCCAAAGTACTTTTTTCGGATGAAAGCAAATTTTGCATCCATCCATCCATCCATCTTCTTCCGCTTATCCGGGGCCGGGTCGCGGGGGCAGCAGTCTAAGCAGGGATGCCCAGACTTCCCTCTCCCTAGACACTTCCTCTAGCTCTTCCGGGGGGACACCGAGGCGTTCCAAGGCCAGCCGGGAGACATAGTCCCTCCAGCGTGTCCTTGGTCTTCCCCGGGGCCTCCTCCCGGTTGGACATGCCCGAAACACCTTCCCGGGAAGGCGCTCAGGAGGCATCCGGAACAGATGCCCGAGCCACCTCAGCTGTCCCCTCTCGATGTGGAGGAGCAGCGGCTCTACTCCGAGTTCCTCCCGAGTGACTGAGCTTCTCACCCTATCTCTAAGGGAGCGCCCAGCCACCCTGCGGAGAAAGCTCATTTCGGCCGCCTGTATCCGGGATCTTGTCCTTTCGGTCATGACCCAAAGCTCATGACCATAGGTGAGAGTAGGAGCGTAGATTGACCGGTAAATCGAGAGCTTCGCCTTACGGCTTAGCTCTTTCTTCACCACGACAGACCGGTACATCGACCGCATTACTGCAGAAGCTGCACCGATCCGTCTGTCAATCTCCCGTTCCATCCTCCCCTCACTCGTGAACAAGACCCCTAGATACTTGAACTCCTCCACTTGGGGCAGGAACTCTCCAGCAACCTGAAGTGGGCAAGCCACCCTTTTCCGACTGAGGACCATGGCCTCGGATTTGGAGGTGCTGATCCCCATCCCAGCCGCTTCACACTCGGCTGCAAACCGTCCCAGTGCATGCTGAAGGTCCTGGTTAGAAGGGGCCAACACGACAACGTCATCTGCAAAGAGCAGAGACGAAACCGTGTGGTCCCCAAACCTGACACCCTCCGGCCCTTGGCTGCGCCTAGAAATTCTGTCCATAAAAATTATGAACAGAACCGGCGACAAAGGGCAGCCCTGCCGGAGTCCAACATGCACCGGGAACAAGTCTGACTTACTGCCGGCAATGTGGACCAAACTCCTGCTTCGGTCATACAGGGACCGGACAGCCCTCAGCAAAGGACCCCGGACCCCATATTCCCCCAGCACCCTCCACAGGACGCCACGAGGGACACAGTCGAATGCCTTCTCCAAATCCACAAAACAAATGTGGACTGGTTGGGCAAACTTCCATGAACCCTCCAGCACCCTGTAGAGGGTATAGAGAAAATTTTGCATGTCATTCGGAAATCAAGGTGTCAGAGTCTGGAGGAAGACTGGGGAGAAGGAAATGCCAAAATGCCTGAAGTCCAGTGTCAAGTACCCACAGTCAGTGATGGTCTGGGGTGCCATGTCAGCTGCTGGTGTTGGTCCACTGTGTTTTATCAAGGGCAGGGTCAATGCAGCTAGCTATCAGGAGATTTTGGAGCACTTCATGCTTCCATCTGCTGAAAAGCTTTATGGAGATGATTTCATTGTTCAGCACGACCTGGCACCTGCTCACAGTGCCAAAACCACTGGTAAATGGTTTACTGACCATGGTATTACTGTGCTTAATTGGCCTGCCAACTCTCCTGTCCTGAACCCCATAGAGAATCTGTGGGATATTGTGAAGAGAAAGTTGAGAGACGCAAGAGCCAACACTCTGGATGAGCTTAAGGCCGCTATCGAAGCATCCTGGGCCTCCATAACACCTCAGCAGTGCCACAGGCTGATCGCCTCCATGCCACGCCGCACTGAAGCAGTCATTTCTGCAAAAGGATTCCCCACCAAGTATTGAGTGCATAACTGAACATAATTATTTGAAGGTTGACTTTTTTTGTATTAAAAACACTTTTCTTTTATTGGTCGGATGAAATATGCTAATTTATTGAGATAGGAATTTTGGGTTTTCATGAGCTGTATGCCAAAATCATCAGTATTAAAACAATAAAAGACCTGAAATATTTCAGTTGGTGTGCAATGAATCTAAAATATATGAAAGTGTAATTTTTATCATTACATTATGGAAAATAATGAACTTTATCACAATATGCTAATTTTTTGAGAAGGACCTGTATTAGAACATTCTTCATTATTGTTCAGTTATTTGTCACAATGCCATTGCAACAGAGGTGGGTAGAGTAGCCAAAATCTGTACTCAAGTAAAAGTACAAGTACTTACGGAAATATTTACTCAAGTAAAAGTAAAAGTAACAATCGTAATATTTACTTGAGTAAGAGTAAAAAAGTATTCGATGAGAAAACTACTCAAGTAGTTAGTTACTAGTTACTTTCGATCTGATTGATAAGAAGCGCAAACCCTGAATTTCTGGCTACTTGGAGAGCTTTCACACACCCCTCGGTAACACTTTACAAGAAGGTTGTATTAGTTAACATGAACTAACCATGAACAACACCTCTGTTCAGCATTAGTTCATCTTTGTCAACGTTAGTTCATAAAAATCCAGCTGTTCATAGTTTATTCATGTTAGTTCACAGTGCATTGACTAATGTTAACAATACTTGAATAATGCATTAGTAAATGTTTAAATTAACATAAAGATAAATAAGTGCTTTATAAGTGCAGTTCATTATTAGTTCATGTTAACTAATGTAAGCTAATGAACCTTGTGTGTGTGTGTGTGTGTGTGTGTGTGTGTGTGTGTGTGTGTGTGTGTGTGTGTGTGTGTGTGTGTGTGTGTGTGTGTGTGTGTGTGTGTGTGTGTGTGTGTGTGTGTGTGTGTGTGTGTGTGTGTGTGTGTGTGTGTGTGTGTGTGTGTGTGTGTGTGTGTGTGTGTTTGTCTATGTGATTTACGGGGACATTTGACCTGAATACACACCACATTATGAGGACATTTTGAATAATGAGGACAGGGCCGGTGTCCTCATAATACTAACAGTGTAGAAGTGTTTCTATACATAGGGGGAGCTCAAATCCTGAATTTCAGCCGAAGTCTCCATAATACACAATGACCTGATTTTGTGTATCAGCTGTGTATCGCCACAGCGCCCCTGGACGTGGGTCCGCGGTACTGCGCCCCTCATGAATATTCGCTCCGTGTATGAATCGCAGCTTCTGATTGGCTGATCGCCTGAAGTCCTCGTAATGTCAGATTTTGTCAGGTCCACTGTGTACAAGTGGGTTTATTCAATTTACTCGTTATTTAAACATTATTGTCTACAATTGATCAATCGTAAAACATATTTATAAACGTAGAGTGATCCTTGAATGAAATGTAATCCTTAAATATCATATAATATAATATATAATCAGTTAATTTCCTCGTTGGACCGGATAGAAACAGCACCTGAGAAAACATCTGTGATTTGGACCTGTCTGCAGCAACTATTAAAAGAAAGGTAAGTTAATCTGCAGTTTAATCTCTTGTGGCTAAGTTTGGCTTGTTTGTGTGTGTTTTATAAGCTCTTTTCTGCTCGTTTTACAGTCAGAAAGCAGCTAGCGCCTGATGCTAACGGCGCTAGCATTACGTTAGTCATTCTGATCCCACTGTCAGGAGAGATTCAGAGATGCTTGTCAGATTTAACTTGTTTTAGATTCCAATATAATTGTAAATAACTTATTTTGAGCACATAAATCAGTCTAGCCATCGTAACAATGCATTGTCATGACTAAGTTACAGTCTGTGAAGGGCATACAGTATCCTGACATGCTACTGTTGTTAAATATTACTGCAGTTTAACGTTAGCTTGGTTTAAAGGTATTATTATTATATTATTAAGAAACAAAGAGATCAAAATATGCTTTTATTCCCCCTGAATGTAATAAAATATACTCTGTACCAATAGAACTGTAAGTATTAATGTTTATTATGAAAACAATCTTGCTGAAGAATGTCAAATTAAATGCAATGCTCATAATTATTGATGTTTTTCTCTATGACAGCAGACACATCAGATAATGGCTGAAATGAGAAAGCTCAAGCCACTGGAGGAGGCCGTAAAGTTCTCTTCAGAAAAAAGAATGGTCTGATAGAGCTAAGTTTAAGTGAAATTAATCTGTTTAATAAAGCTGTGCCAGGTACATATGTTGTTTACAGTGATGATTTTTCTTCTGTTGTTCAGTTGTGCTGAGTTTAAGAAAGGAGATTTCCTGCTGGAGACTCATAAGCAAAGAAGAAGGAGAGTGGAGGCAAAGAACATATCTTCATGATGCCCTGAAAGTGTTCATGTTTGAGTTTCGTTATGATGGAAAACTCCTCTGGTAAGTGTTTGATGTGTATGCAAGTTTATAATTCTGGCCCTGTTTACAGTAGGGATGCACCGACATTAACATTTTGCCCAATACTGATAATTCTTTATATCACAAAGCCGATATATTGGCCTATAAATCTAAATACAAATTTGAATATACTTTGAGCACCTGATTACAAAAACAAAAGGCTTGCCATTAAAAGCCATATCCCAAACACTTTAACATAAATCAAACATATGGAGTACAGTTTGTACTAGTGTACGATTCCTTAACTTTTAAAATTAGTTTTACACTCCTATGGCCAACTTTCTTTAAAATAAAACAAATGGTACCACTTTATAATAAGGTTTGATTTTGTTATCATCAGTTAACATGATCCACCAATGAATGAACAATACTTCTACAGGATTTATGAGCCTTAGTTCATGTTAATCTCAACATTTTCATATCCAGCCTCGGATCTGTTAACATTAGTCAGTGCACTGTGAACTAACATGAACACAAATGATATATTAACTACCATTAACAAAGGTTATTGCTTTATATTGGTTCATGTTAGTAAATGCATCAACAAATGAGACCATATTGTAAGTGTTACCAAAAAACCCACTGCCTGACAAAAACAAAAAAAAACCTAATAGGGCTGGGCGATATGGCTGAAAACTGTATCACGATATAAGTGTTTCATATCGGTCGATATCGATAATTATTTATATTTATTATGACCTGTTTAAAATAAGGACCAGGAGAAAAATATTATACATTTAAACATTTTTATTTTAAACGTAACCTTCCTCTGATTATAATCCCCTCAGTTATAAAGGCAGAAATGTCAACACAACCATAGAAAACACTCAAATAATTAAAATATAAACAAGTCTAAAATCACAATGAACACTTAACATTTGTCTCTTAACATTAAGGTGCAGTGGTTCCGTTATTTATTTGTAACTGTTAGCGTTTAGATGTTTTGTCATAAGGCAGTGATGCAGATTAACATCACCTCTGCATGTGTTTCAAAGGCTGACTCTGAAATCGCCCCCTATACCCTTAAATAGGGCAGTATTTGAAGGGACAGCCATTTGTAGTGGTTTCCAAAACCATAGTGGACGTTATTGAGTGCACTCATTCTATCCCAAAATGCACCGCAATAACGAGTGTACAGCCGATGTACACACTGTCCGAATTCACTCACTCGTTCTCATTCACTCCTTCAAGTGAACTGTATCAGTGGACTAAAGTAGGGAATAGTGATTTGAGGGTTTAGGGGGCGATTTCGGATTCAGCTGAAGAATAGCTTAACGGCGAGCGCGTCGAGTATAAACACGTCCCCAAACGAACACACTGTCAGCGGAGGTGGTCAACCAAACTGATACTGTTACATGATTGGCTGTTAGCCTGTCACTCCCTACGTTGCTAGGTTACCAGAGAGCGAGTGCCTTTGTTCATGCAACCAAACTTGCTTCGCAACCTCTGGTTTCTTCCAACGAAGAAAAAAAAATTATCGAACACATTTTTTATTGATATCGATTACGTGTCTATCGCGATACATATAGTTATCGTTTTATCGCCCAGCCCTAATACCTAAATAATGCAAACAAGTCATTGGCCAACATGACTTAGGCTACATATAAAGAATCAAAATGCCTGTGCCATGGATAAGTCTCCGCACGGAGAATAAGAAAATGATTTAAATCAAACCATATTGTTGATTAAAATAATGCGAGAACAATAAAGGTGCCAGTTATTAATAATAATGCATCAATGCTTTATATACTGTATATATTTTTAAATGAAACAATTTTAATATTACAGTGATGGTAAACCTCTTTAATATGACTTAAATAACTTGTTTGAGCTCTGCTGAAGAGAATGACCCATAAACTGAAGCGCTTTGCTAGAAGGTTATTAACTCAACAGAACGCATCCTTTATACGATAATGCAGATATTTAAAAAATATCAACATGATATTGCAACTTATATTTGCACAAAATCTATTATCTAAGTTATGTGGTATTACACAAGTACAGGTACAAGGCAACGAAATGCAGTTTAGATCTAACCAGAAGTGCAATAGCAGCAAGTGCAGGATATACAGTGGTTGCATAATGGATATGTACTGAATATATTTATATATATATTCAGTACATATCCATGTCCTGCACTTATGCAACCGTTGTATATCCTGCACTTGCTGCTATTGCACTTCTGGTTAGATCTAAACTGCATTTCGTTGCCTTGTACCTGTACTTGTGTAATGACAATAAAGTTTAATCTAATCTAATGTAGTCAGAATAGCGCTCTTCCTATGAAACACGACAACTAAACCCGAAGACTTTATAACTAATTACATTAGTGTGTATACTGTTATACTGTTATAATGTTATACGACAACTCGCACAATTTACATATGAATGCGAGCGGAGACCAGCCGAACACGGTGAATGTGTGTTAGAAATCAGGAATGCTGAGAGAGAACATTGTACTTTACGTTTTTCCTCTTCAAACCAAACTTGGGTAATTAGCTGACAAAGTTTAAATCACGTCTGTCTTGCACACTTCCCATAATGTTTACGCTAGGGATGAACCGATACCACTTTTTCCAGAACGAATCCGATACAATACTTTCATTTTTAGTACTTACCGACTTACCGATAGTACCAATACCTTGTATTTTCATTGCCCTTTTAATTAAAAAAAATATTGGGTAGAGAATATTAATCAAATTGAGTTGGCTTAGCAAATAGATATCCTTCAGTTATTTTCATGCCTAATTATGCCTGTTAAACTGTATTATAGGAGCTACTGTTACTTCCACTGTTCATTCTATTGCTGTATCACAGGCCCGGCTCCAGCTTTGAGATGCAGGATGGGCCAATTAAAATTCCTGGTGGGCCCAGACTTTTAACATTATTTTTCCCCATAACAACTACATTTTATAACAAAAGAGGCAGGACTTGAAAGGAAC
Organism: Romanogobio albipinnatus; assembly: GCA_023566225.1. Lineage (NCBI taxonomy): Eukaryota > Metazoa > Chordata > Actinopteri > Cypriniformes > Gobionidae > Romanogobio > Romanogobio albipinnatus. Next base: position 73,470 of record JAKRKY010000046.1, read on the forward strand.
TCTATATTTGCAGGGCTAAATGCAAGCAGTAGCACAAATAAATAGAATCAGGGTAGGACTAGGGGCTCTGGGCTTGAGTTTATGTTTGGGCCCTATACGCTACAAATAACCTCAACTACAACATCATTATAGAGTAGCACAAAATACACAAAAATGAAAAAAACTCTGAGGTTCCTAGAGCAATTAATATGCAACATGCCTAGTAGGGGTGTCGGAATTAATCGTTTCTTCGATGCATCGTGATGCAGATGAGGACGATTCGGTATCGGTTCAGTAATAGACCATAACCGATTATAATGTACTGATGCTTTTCTGCCATCATTTGTCACGTACATGTGTTGTTGTGGTAGCATACAATGGTAGATGGAGGCGAGACGCAAGTATGAGTAGTTAAAAATGCTCCAACTACTGTAAAAGCAGACATCTGGGCACATTTCGGCTTTTATGAACAACCTGGTAAGCACGACCTGGAGAAGACACGCGCTGTGTGTAAATCATGTCACGCACAAATCAAATGTGCATGGGGTAATACCACTAACTTGAGAAACCACGTCAGCCGTTTTCATCGTGAGCTGTTAACGCCTGTCAGTGCCAAGCGGACTCAGCTCTGCCAAAATAGATCAAATTATATCAATGTTAGAGTTCTTAAAGGGCCTGTTTACACCTGGTCATGCGATTTTACAGATCAGATATCTATCTGATTTATCAAAATTATTTAATTTACACTTGGTCACATAACTGTATCTCCGCAAAACGGATATTAATCCGATCTCCAATTCCCGCACAATATGCAGATTTAATGTAGTTAATGTCACTGAAATCAACAGATATGAGCTGCATTTTATTAATCATCAGCTAATTTCACAATCAAAGACCGCAATATGAGCGAGTGCGGCAACAGCGCTGGTGAGATCATTCGGTTTCTTTACTTTTAATGAATATGATTGTATGTTGTTGAGCACCTGCGACTTGCTTTCGGTTTTATTTGCGGTAGTGTGTGCACTGGCTTGATAAAGAGATACTCAGCTGCTCGTCTGCTGCGATGTGTGCTTTAGTAGCGCTGTCATATCTGGCTATAACATATAGCCCATAACACGCTCTCACACGTTTATTTTTTAACATTGTTGGGAGGAGTAAATTGTTTCCACAACCAGATGCATTTATACTTTAGCTTTCACTGTAATGCGGCCCAGACCTCCTCCTGAAGTGGCTTTTAGTTTTGTGTATTTGTTCTAAACGCTCCTGTTGTCTTCTGTGCCCAGACTTGAGTTTTGTTTGATACATTCAAGAAGCATGTTTTCTTTGAGCAGGTAAAATTAAAGGTTCAGTTCATTTAACTGACTGACAAAATTATATACATGAGGATAAAGTGCAACGTCAATGCATTGTGAGGCATCGTGATATTGAACCGAACCGAATCGATGGCATGATAATCGTAACTGAACCGTGAGACCAGTGTAGGTTCACACCCTTAATGCCTAGCCTCGCCAGAGTCGAGGAAAGATCAAAACCCTGAAATAACACTGAGCAATGAAGCCAGAGATGAACAGTATTTTTAAATGCATTAAATGCCATATCTGTGTCCTCTTATGTCAGATCAAAATTTTACATCTTTTGTTAAAATGTAATGTAACCTTCACCCTTTAAACACTTTGGTCAGTTCAATAATAATTTATGCAGTTTTATATTATTTATTTGGTAGAATTAAAAGAGCAGTATCATGTCTATATTTATATTGTTCAACTGGTCGAGGTTGATATGGGCTTTAGAAAGTTGGCTACTTAGTAATAACAAGTAATGGAATGGTTTTTAGAAAGAGAGTAAATGGTAAAGTAATCTAATTACACGTTTGAAGATGTAGCCTGATTAGTCTAGCTAATAATTAATTAAATAATAGGCTACTTTTTAAATCTGAAATTAAAATGGCCATCATGGTGCTGTATTGAGTGAGTTGAATCCTTCATTCAACCGATTTGTTCAAATTGCAAACTTTATTTATGAATGGGTAGCTTAAATAAATAATTTTACTCATCTGATTCGTTCAAATACGTTGATTCTTTGAGAAATAAAACAGTGTTGCTCGGAGACACAGCGGTTCAAGAACTCATTAAATAGATTGTTTTTCACACATTCTGGTGACATTTCTGCCACACTATGGCCATGAGATGGGAGAGAGCACTGGGCCTGCTGAATCATATTTTATCTTTAATTTAATAGTGAATATGTAGAGCTGTCTTTTGTTGTTAGATTACCATTGATTAGATTACCAGCAGGTTTATTAGGCTGCTATCACTTTAAGAGCTGCACATATCCAACATGCTGTTACACACGTGTTTTTCTTTCGGTTGTTTACGTTCACTTAAGACATAACCGACTAGGTTTTATTTTGACAATTTTGTTTGAATAATTTGGTCTGTTCAAGTGCAAGAAGATATGAAAGACATTTGCGCAGTGTCTAAGAGGCAGCTTTTTGGGCGCGTGCTTTGGATGTTTGCCCACTGAAAACTTCTTGAAAACTTTGTGATAACTGTACCGCCTTCCTGTAATAACACAAAGAACCACTAATTATACAAAAATCATGTAATAGTTAAAGTTTTTACTTGCATATACAGTGTATTTTTAATCCAAATGTGTGCTGGTGAGTGGTCAGCAGTCAAGAGCATGCAACAGAAGTCTGTATAATTATGGGCCATAATTTCCAGCGATAATTTCGTGCACAGCAGCTATAGTATGGATATTTCATTTGTTTAATATTCTGTTTATTAGATACATTTTCTTCATCTTTCTCTGATATTCACATTGTGCTCTGTTTGCTCTGTTGTCTGTGTTTCTTTGTCTGGACGCAAACACTACACACGAATATCAATACTGGTATCGGAGCATCTCTAGTTTCCACATTAGGTCAGTCGGCGGAGAGCAGGCGGTCTTTTGTGACTGTTCGAACACATTCTACCACAGACGTTTACACTACGAAAGCAATCCGGTTGAATGCATTTTCCAACTCCTGGAAGTGGTTGAAAGTTGACGAGCTCAAAATGTTTTAGACTCCATTTACACCTGTATTTAGCATCATCCACTTGTGATCCGATCGACCAAAACACATCTTAATACCAAAAGCTATTAAACTATTAAATAATTGGTGATCACAAAGAATATATTTGAATATTTGTTATTAGATTTTCAGCTCTAATATTGTCTTTTTTGTGTGTCTAACAGGAATAAGAATTCTTAATTGAAAGTTGAATTGTCATTTATTTAGTGTCAATCAGCCGAGATGGCGGTTCCCTTGGATGATCTCTGACCATATGAACCCAAACAGCTGGATGAAGACGATCCGTGTGGATAGGAAAAACTTCACCTATGCTTATTTGCTGTAAGGAGCATCTGTCCTGATGAAGAGATCACATATAATTACAGTGATTCTGAGTGGCCAAGGAAATGCACGGTACGGAAAACTTTACATAACCTATTTAGCATTTGTTAGATTATTTTAACGGTTTATGTTATCCAAGGTAATGTTCCTGTCTTTTTATGCATCACAGTATGTCAGGTGTGTGTGGCTTACACATGTTTTATGAGGACATCATCATAAGATGTTCCTGATGTTTGACTTGACTGAAGAATCTCAGTGTTGTGTGTGTGTGTGTGTGTGTGTGTGTGTGTGTGTCTTACACCAGGTTTATGAGGACACATGTTATTACAAGGACACTGGTGCACTGATAAGGAATATTAGAATTGATACTGATAACCCATAATTCTCAGCTCACTGTGGCCATTACCGATATAGAAGACTCATATTTGAGCTGGGGAAATAAATACAGTAATAATCAGTCCACAAAAGTGTTGGAAATGATGTACATATGACAAAGCGTAACTGGTGGCGTTGCATTCCCAAATGCACATTAAACTCACAGCACATGCAGAGATGGAGTTCACTGCACTTACTGTGAACTGATACGCTGAAAACACCAGAAAAATATGTTTGGTTCATTATGAAACTGGTGGGCCGCCAGACTATAGGTTTACTATATCGTTTACTAGGGTTAGAGTTTTTTAGGGTTAGCTTATAACCAGGTATAACTTATCTACTGTATTGTTTGTATTGTCTTTATATTATGTTTGACTTCACGTGTATTGTACAGCACTTTGAGTCAACCATGAGTTGTGTTAAAGTGTGTTATTCCATATCCCTGTAACGTGTCCTCATAAACCAGCTGTAAGCCACACACACACACACTGAGATTCTTCAGTCAAGTCAAACATCAGGAACATCTTCTTATGATGTCCTCATAAAACACGTGTCCTCATAAAACACATGTCCTCATAAACCAGGTGTAAGCCACACACACACACACACACACACACACTGAGATTCTTCAGTCAAGTCAAACATCAGGAACATCTTATGATGTCCTCATAAAACACGTCCTCATAAAACACATGTCCTCATAAACCAGGTGTAAGCCACACACACACACACACACACACACACACACTGAGATTCTTCAGTCAAGTAAAACATCAGGAACATCTTATGATGTCCTCATAAAACACGTGTCCTCATAAACCAGGTGTAAGCCACACACACCTGACATACTATAATGCATAAAAGAACAGGAACATTACCTTGGATAACATTTAAATTGGGGCTGAACGAGTTTGGAAAATAATCTAATCGGATTTTTCTTCCAATATTGCAATTTAATATGTGATTCTTTTTAAAGCTCCTTATTTCCTCTTTTGTAGTGATTGTTGAATCTTCTGAAAGGGGCGAGGTGAGAAGAAAACCACAGATATGATCTCCAGGAGAATCTCTGCAGAACTGAGCACATTTCAGTGGGTAAACTGCGGAGCAGGAGTCCTGCTTTAGCTTCTCACACTCCGCAAAACAGACCAGACTTTGGCAGGAATCAGGGATTAGCACTAAAGAGGAAATTGTTGCAAAATGTTTGGGTAACACTTTATAATAATGTTCAGTTATAAGTTATTAGATAATGATGATCTAATCATTTACAAAACATGACATTCATAAATGACTAAGTAATATGCTAACATTTTGTGAATGTTTTGTTAATTCAGTTATCAGTCATTTAGAAGTTATTGGTTAATACATTCATAAATGATTAGTGGTATGCTATAGCATGTATTCATATATAAGTGTAGTGTAGACTTTAGGGGATGCAGAAAGTGTTGTAAATGAGTTGCACAGGTGTTGAACACTAGTGTAAGTGTTGAGCGCTGAGGGTTAGAACACTGTCTCCTCTTTAACCGCTCTACAGCACCTGATCAAACCGCTTCACAGGCATTTACACATGATTATCAGCTTCAAAACTAATCATCTTCTCAATCATCCTGCATGTGTGTGTGCTTTTGAACACAGAACAGCTGAAAACTTAAAGATGCATCGATAAATTACTGATCATTAACTAATGGTCTGTTCATCATTTGTTCAAGATTCCCCATTGTTTATTGAGACGACACTAAAAGAAGTTTGACATAAATACTCCATTAATTTATAAGTGATAAATAGTGCATCAACTAATAACTCAAACATCTACTATTGATCTCTTTTGATTTATTTCATGATTTACAATTGTTCGATAATAAACAGCACATTTGTAAATGGTTAGCATATCACTTAATAATCATGTATGAATGTCATGTTTTGTAAATGATTAGTTCATTATCTAATAACTTATAACTGAACGTTATTATAAAGTGTTACCCATGTTTTGTTTTGTTTTGCTGCTGCTGGTCATTTAGTTTTGATATAATGTATGGAATGTCTTAAACTTGTGTTGAAAGCTTTAAAGGGATATTTAAATTGTCCTCATTTACTCATAACCTGTGATTCTCTTTCATCTTTTTGACAGAGCAGAAGATATTTTGAAGAATGTAAGTGTTTTTTCTGTGCTGTGGAACTCGTCTGATCACCAACATTCTTCAAACTATCTTCCTTTGGGTTCAGCAGAACAAAGAAACTCATAAAGGTTTAGAAAAACTTTACGGTATGACAATTATTTTTCATTATTGGGTCAACTGTACCATTAATTTATGTTCAGTAATTTTTGTTAATAATTATGTTTATGAAAGGTTTCAAGTTCTTCATCTCCATGCATTAGTGCAGTGGTCTCCAACATGGTGCCCGCGGGCACCTGGTAGCCCGCGTGGAGTCTCTGAGTCGCCCGCGCAGCACGTTCTATAAATAGCCTGAATTGTAATCTTTCTTCTTTTTTTTTATGATAATGGCATAAAATGAGAAAATAACTATTGGTGACATTTCATATACCATTAAAACATAATAAAATAATTAAATAATTTAAAATATTTTGAATCTGCACGTCGAGTCAACATACGTTGCCATAGGCAATTACGTTGTGCAAAAAAAAAAAAAAAAACCTTCACTTCTGTGAGTTGAGTTGGTCGCGGGCAGACGGTACATACTCTACATGAGATAAATTGAACTATAAAAAAAAAAAAAAAAGATTAATTATGGCTGATGATGCAAGTCATGCAAAAAAGAAGACATTATTTCACCGAGGAGTGGCAGTGACAGGGCTGTAGCAACGTTGTTGCGCGACATTCAGCAACTGAGACGACGTTTTGACAATATTTTTATATGGTGTATTTTGTTAGATAATTATATACTTTTTATCGTTTATTATTTATCCATATTATTATCTATATTATTATTTAATGGGGCTATCAACACCTGCAAGTGTAGCCTACACTTTGAAGAGTAAAAATGACAGAAGCTTTCATTAATTCAACTTTATTAAAACTGCATATAATCAAATTGCACTTCCAAGTCATAAATTTAACAGTGTGAGCGATGCTACATTAATTACAGTAGAAATTAAAGTTGTAGGTTGTGTTTGATAGCTGGTAGGCTAAACGCAATACTCACGTATCCTTGCTCGATGATGAATGAGAACACAACGAACCCAACAGGTGGTTGGAATTTAATGCTGATTTCCCGCTTCAGGGTAGTGAGGAGTACATTATGTAGTCCAGTGGTTGTCACTGTTGGCACAACCTTAAGCAATGGCCCTGAACGGTGGTTTAATGTCAACATTGTGACAACGCTGTAACAACCTTCACCACACAACATAGTTATAGCAACTTTTTGGCCATGTTGTTAAAACGTTGTTAGAAGGTTGGCTACGTTGTCACTATTTTTTTTGTGAACCGTTACACCCCTAATACCCGACTATAAGACGACCCTGAATATAAGATAAGAATCTCTCTCTCTCTCTCTCTCTCTCTCTCTCTCTCTCTCTCTCTCTCTCTCTCTCTCTCTCTCGCTCGCCCTGCGTCTCGTGCGCGCACCTCTCTTGTTCTCTCTGCGTCTCGCACGGCAGAGGAGCAGCGTTTTAATTTAGTTAAACACAGATATTATGTTGCTTTTCTAATTTTACATGCAAGTATAGCTAAAATCATTCAGTCACTATTTCATATTATGCCGTTGTTCTTTCTCCCTTTCCCCCCGTGATTTTGTCTATATCGCAAATATAAGACGACCCCCCATTTTTCAGCCTATTTTTAGGACAAAAAAACTCATCTTATATTCGGGTATATACGGTAATTATAAATTCAATTGTCATAATATTTAACAATATTACTGTTTGTTGTTGTATTTTTCAAAACTTAAAACTTTGTGTTTGTGTGTGTTTGTGTGTGTGTGTGTGAGCGCGCGCGCGTGTGCGTGTGTCTGTCAAACAAGTAGCCCTCAAGACTTTTTTATCCCTTCAGGGAGCCCTCACTCACAAAAAGGTTGGAGACCCCTGCATTAGTGTATCTTGTGATTTATGTAATATTGTCAGGGCAACAGCTGTAATGTTGTAAACAAGTACTAATAAACTTCTTATTCTCTGAAGGTGTGTACTGTTATATGTCCTCATGTCTGTTCAAATGTCATATGGTCATGTGACCACACAAATAGCCGGTCCTTGAGTGTTGGAGTCTGAGCCACAGGTGAGGATGTGTTTGTGTTCATTTGTCCTCATAAATCAGGTGTGTCCTTATAATGCACAATGCCTTCACGTTTGTGTTTGTGTATTGCCATGTCCCATTAATTCATGTTTGTCCCTCTAATACACATTAATGTCATTTGTGTGTGTGTGTATCCACTGTCCTTATAATTTTGGTTTTGTCATAGGCGGGGCTTAGACACTTAATTAAGGTGTCCTCATAATTAAGTATATAGTCAGGTTGTTATATTATAAGTTGTGTTGTGTGTATACAAATTCTGAAGTGAAATCTGTGTTGTATGGCTCAGAACAAAATTTTTGATACCCTCCACATCACTGTAGAGCAAGTGGAAAGGGGTGTCCCCATAATACACCAAACAACTGGTTTGGGCTGAAGTGTCCTCATAAACCACATAAACCCGTATGTGTGTGTGTGTGTGTGTGTGTGTGTGTGTGTGTGTGTGTGTGTGTGTGTGTGTGTGTGTGTGTGTGTGTGTGTGTGATTAATGGTTAAACAGTGTAAATTAATGATGTGTCTCTTCTTAAAACATACTTTGTTCTTATATTTTTATAAGTATATAGGCTATTCTTTAGGTAGGAATAAAATACAATACCGTTTTTATTTGTATGTATTTTCTACACTTCAGACAGGTGTCTGTCCGGATTTGTGTATAAATGCAAGACGTCACATTAGGCTATTCAATTTGTTTCGTTTTGTGAAGAAAAGGATATGTAAATGTGCAGATGTGAACGTTTGTTCGTGGACGTGTGTTGTTTGGAGGATTCAAACGATTTGTCATTGCTTGCACAAGAGCGCATATGAGGAAAACACTCGGACAGTGTGTGAAATAGAATTATAATAAGGGAAAATTTCCCATAGTTACCAAATGACCGTTAATAGTGTTCAAATATAGGCATCATTGTGACACTTACCGCTACATGTTCTTTTCAGGGTGGAATTCTTGTATGCTGAGAGAAGTCAGTTCGTTTGGGTGCACACAACATGCATCGCATTATGAAACTATTCTTTTTGACATCTTGGAGTTAAATCATAGACTGAACTTGAGGCCATGGGTGATCTGCCTCCCGCAGCGCACACATCTTCCTCTGCTTCGGCCATCATCTTCCGACTAAACGCGCGCTAATATAAGCGGGTGATGCGTAGCAACCTCTCGCGAAACAGCCTCTCCAAGGTTTCGCGAGACTTGAGAAAGTCATATTAACTTATTTTAATATATATAATATAATTATTACCATTTGACAGTAACGGAGGAACGCCACCGAATGTAACTAAGTAAAAGTACAGTTTTTTCACAAGAAATGTACTTGAGTAAGAGTAAAAGTACCCATCTTTAAATCTACTCTAAAAGTACAAGTTAACCAAAAAATGTACTCAAGTAAATGTAACGAAGTAAATGTAATTCGTTACTACCCACCTCTGCATTGCAAAAATGCTTTTTGATAGTGACTTAGCTATTTTTTCAGAAGGGTAGCTTGAATGTAACTTAACTAGTTTAACTTACAGTAGTTTAGCTCTATTTAAACAGAATCAGGCCTCAGAGCTTTACAAGTGTGTCTTATAGATGCATTGTGTCTTAATAGACAAAGAAATCAACAACAATAAAACAACAACACTAGCCCATTCAAATGCTGATGCAGAGAGAATGTGTTCTGTGCTGGACCACTGAAGTGTGTGTGTGTGTGTGTGTGTGTGTGTGTGTGTGTGTGTGTGTGTGTGTGTGTGTGTATATATTATGCTGAATGAGGCCAAAATAATTTGCTTTGTACGGTGACAAAATGTTGTTTGGCCACCAAATCTCCCTCCAGATTAGTGGAAAGTTGGCAGCTCTGCTCTAGAGATAAGCTAGATTATAATAATAATAATAATAATAATAATAATAATAATAGTGCTGTTATCGCTAATATGCCATATATTTACACATGTATAAATGTTTCCTGCTCTTCTGCTGTCATATTCGTGTGTGTCGTCGGTAGATGATTGTCTTTAGCTCATATAAACACAGATTATTGATCTTCACTAACCTCTTATGAGTCGCAGTCGCTCCACAGAAGGGTTCACGTGTCGCCTGAAGATGACGTCGCGAGGGCGTTGTGTCCCGTGTCGCCTGATGATGACGTCGCGAGGGCGTCTTGTGTTGATACTATCAAATACTATCAATACTATTAAAATAACCATTTTAGATTATTAATTCCCTTACACAAAACACTGTTAGAACACGGCAATACTGCAGTTATTTTTTGTAAGGGATTGGAAATCGATTGTGTTAACAACAAAGTTGATCAAATATATTTCACAATTATTCTGTGATATGAATACAGAAACTACGTCACATCTTTTATTAATGTGTATGTTAAATTATTTTTATGTTGAACGTTTATTTGGTATGTTAGTGGAATTAAAGTTAACGTGTTTTATTATGGCAATATAGTTTGATGTCAAATGTGTGAAAGGACTATCAGGGATATGTTAAAGCGATCAGAAACTCTTCAGTTTCTTCTGTTCTGGTGGATCATTTCTCCTTAATGTTCTTGTTATGAACGTTATCGGTTATGGTTTATCACAGGAACACATGCTATAGGCCGGATAACCCTGTCTTTAACATTTGGGGAGCAATTGGGTTATTTTTATAAAGGGTAAAGAAACAGAACAGTGAACAAAAAATATAGGTCTAGTTCTAGTTGGGAAATAATGATTTTGGGACTCGTCTGTGTGTAGGACGATATCTGATGGGAATGAACATACTGTATTTCCACTAGTCATAAACTACACAAACATGAGCTCTATAACCCAGAGCATTGAGTGAGTCTGCCCCAGCTTACACAGCACTCAGCTTCAGCTCATCCTCTCTCTCATGATTGATGTGGCTCAATCTCTCGATCAATGGATATTTATTCTGCTTTCGCCAATATGCCAAACAGGGCCACTAAAGAACTGAGGTGTGTGACACTGTAAGTTTACTTCTAATATTTAATGACTGATGTGGTGAACATCAGTTAGGAGGACATTCCAGAGACCAGTTTATGGCAAGGCCCCTCTCTTACTACCGGTGTGGAGGAAGATGTGCCACACTGTGATTGGACCCTTGGTGAATGAACATAAACAAATGTTCAGCAACATCAGATAAGATGCCAAGACAACTGCCAGATACATCTTACTGGGCAGGAAGGGGGACCTCTTGCACCCACCACCACCCAGGAGAGGACTCTCATTGGTCTAAAAGTTGACTTTAACCACCAAACTCATTCCTAAGGGTTTACATTTACATTTACATTTATGCATTTAGCAGATGCTTTTATCCAAAGCGACTTACAACTTGGGGGAACATGAAGCGATTGGTCATGAAGAGTCGAGAAGCGCAATAAGAGCCTTAGATCCTGAGACTGTGTACATTGCTCAGTGTAGTACAGGCTAGGGGAGGGAAGAAGAGAGAGAAAGAAGAAAGTTTTTTTTTTAGTTTTTTTTTATGAGGTTAAGTGCTCACGGAAGAGCTGAGTTTTAAGTTGACTTTTGAATGATGTCAATGATTCTGCGTTTCGAATGGTGTTGGGAAGATTGTTCCACCAGCTGGGAACGGTGAATGAAAATGTTCTGGAAAGGGATTTTTCCCCCTCTGTGATGGGACCACAAGCCGTCGTTCCTTTGCTGAGCGAAGGCTTCTGGTTGGGGTGTGGATTTGTAGAATGGAGTCAAAGTAAGTCGGAGCTGAGTGTGTGGTGGCTCTGTATGCAAGTGTCAGCGCCTTAAACTTGATGCGAGCAGCGAGTGGTAGCCAGTGCAGGGAGATGAAGAGAGGTGTGACGTGGGTCCTTTTGGGCTCGTTGAAGACAAGACGTGCTGCTGCATTCTGGATCATTCGAAGTGATTGGATCGCACAAGAGGGGAGTCCAACCAGAAGCGCATTACAGTAGTCAAGTCTAGAGATAACCAGGGCCTGGACAAGAAGCTGTGTTGCGTGCTCTGTTAGGAAGGGTTAGGAGGGTTAGGCAAGAGCTGCCATAAAAATTCCTTCAGGACCTCCTGGATGCAGCAGCAAAAGAGAGGCCACAGAGATCTATCTAAATCCATTCATACACATGTTTGGAGGCCTTAAATGTATATAAACTGCAACTCTTCCACTTCATCTTCACACAAAGCACTGTTTATGTTAATGGTCATTGACTGTAAATGCAACAGTCCACGGGACAGATACATTAACAGATAAACAAATGCACGGACGATGACTTAACCGTTTCTTATCATGTTTGGTCTCTATCTGTTCCATATGATGCCTTTTATATTTTAAAAGAGGTTTGGTAAATAAATAATGCATGGGTAAAACATTAAAGACATTGTCTTGACATGCCACTTCATGCTATGCAAATGAGTTCCACACTAGGGTGGGCAACATCGGGGCTACTTCGGACATCAGTGGCCAATCACACTCCAGGATTGGAAAGGCGACGGATTTCAATCTCCTCCTCATCAGAAAGGGATAAATATGTCCCCCGCGTAGACACACCCTTGTTCTGCGTTTCTAACCCGACGGGGAAGGAGACACTAACAGACACATCACGTCCTGAGTTTCTGACCTGACGAGGAAAGAGACTACAAGACGGTTGAGGTTAAGCTTTTGCAAGCAAAACCTTTTATATTGCTTTCGGCTGTACTCTAGCTGCAAGAAGAGCTCTCTCACTGAGAGATCTTATCTGACCCTTTCGACTCCTCCAGCAGCACAGCCCAGTCCACCAAGGACCTCTGAATTGGCAGACATTGCCTGTCCCATACGGCTCCTCAGAGACGCAGCCAGCCTGCAACGGACCCTGTGAAGATTCAACTGACCCAGCTGCCTGGTCCATTTCCTAAGGACCCTCTCGGAGCAAACAAAGTTCTGCATCCTTCAGCCCAGCGTGGCAACGACTACTGGATCGCATCTTTGCGCCTACCCACTGCACGCTACCCGCATAACCAGTGGAAGACGTCTCTACTGCCGGACCGATCACCCGACTGTGTGGAACGTAAATATAAACTTACCAAACCTCTGTCTAGAGACCTTGGCATTAGTTTATACATGCAGCATATGTTTTTCTAACCTGCTTAGATAACAGTTACCGGAGGTCAGCTTGTTACAAATAATAGGTTTATTATTTGTTTAATGGTAAATAAGTATTTATTTATCACCATTTGCTAGAACCATTAGGTGGTTTCCATAGGAAGCATTCCCATTCGATTCTCTTCCATTGCTACATTCTGTTCAACAGCATTGCATTTATCCATTCTGTGTTCACATCATTTATCAGTTTTATTGTTTCATTCCTTACTTTTATTTTTGGTTATTAGTTTACTATCCTTTAGAAGTGTATATTCATTACTAGCATTATTAATCATTGAAGTATTTACTCTTGCATATCTATTGTTAATAAACTTAATTCATTTTATTACACTGTGTCTTCATTGTGTTGATGATCAAAGACTCTACTAGTTATCCAGACTCACAAATCCTTCAGATAAATCAGCTGACCAACTCCCTCTAATTTACATTAATTCTGAATTATTGAACCGCTCCTTTGGGAGTGTTCTTATATTGTTAAGATAGTATTCTTAGCTGGTGCCCCGTATCAAAAAGGGGGAGGGGTCATCTGATACACTCATAACCACACCTTAAGTGACACGTGATCTAAAAATCACTGACGTCATCGGTGAATTGAGTAATAATCACTACACTGAATAAGAGCCATTGAGCTTTAAAGGTGGCGATGTGTGATACACAATGATGACGTGACGCTTCTATATATATTGTGTTAAAAGCTTTTCACATTTTACAGAACAACCCCCACTGCATCCAGCCAATGAGTAAAATACATAAAGTAAATAAATAAACACGATAATAGTAAAAAACGAATTATAAATGCATATACATATGTACAAGTACATACACACACATATACATACACTATCCATGCGCATATGTAGCTAGTCTCTTTCCTTCTCTGCGTATCAATAAAGCTCGTGCTTCAAGAATCTTCTCTCATCGATGTATTGAGTGAAAACACATCCTAACACGAGTGAGCTGATCATTCCAGCATATTCCACACTCCTCTGATCCAATCCTCTGATCCAATCCTTGTTTGATCCAATCGTCTTCCTGTGTGATTGTTTAACAAAGTCTCATTAGCAAGTGGACACACACACACACACACACACACACACACACACACACACACACACACACACACACACACACACACACACACACACACACACACACACACACACACACACACACACACACATTCATATACACTCCCCTAAAGGATTATTAGGAACACCTGTTCAATTTCTCATTAATGCAATGATCTAATCAACCAATCACATGGCAGTTGCTTCAATGCATTTAGGGGTGTGGTCCTGGTCAAGACAATCTCCTGAACTCCAAACTGAATGTCGGAATGGGAAAGAAAGGGGATTTAAGCAATTTTGAGCGTGGCATGGTTGTTGGTGCCAGACGGGCCGGTCTGAGTATTTCACAATCTGCTCAGTTACTGGGATTTTCACGCACAACCATTTCTAGGGTTTACAAAGAATGGTGTGAAAAGGGAAACACATCCAGTATGGGGCCGTCCTGTGGGCCAAAATGCCTTGTTGATGCTAGAGGTCAGAGGAGAATGGGCCGACTGATTCAAGCTGATAGAAGAGCAACTTTGACTGAAATAACCACTCGTTACAACCGAGGTATGCAGCAAAGCATTTGTGAAGCCACAACACGCACAACCTTGAGGCGGATGGGCTACAACAGCAGAAGACCCCACCGGGTACCACTCATCTCCACTACAAATAGGAAAAAGAGGCTACAATTTGCACCAGCTCACCAAAATTGGACAGTTGAAGACTGGAAAAATGTTGCCTGGTCTGATGAGTCTGGATTTCTGTTGAGACATTCAGATGGTAGAGTCAGAATTTGGCGTAAACAGAATCAGAACATGGATCCATCATGCCTTGTTACCACTGTGCAGGCTGGTGGTGGTGGTTTAATGGTGTGGGGGATGTTTTCTTGGCACACTTTAGGCCCCTTAGTGCCAATTGGGCATGGTTTAAATGCCACGGCCTACCTGAGCATTGTTTCTGACCATGTCCATCCCTTTATGACCAGCATGTGCCCATCCTCTGATGGCTACTTCCAGCAGGATAATGCCCCATGTCACAAAGCTCCAATCATTTCAAATTGGTTTCTTGAACATGACAATGAGTTCACTGGACTAAAATGGCCCCCACAGTCCCCAGATCTCAACCCAATAGAGCATCTTTGGGATGTGGTGGAACGGGAGCTTCGTGCCCTGGATGTGCATCCCACAAATCTCCATCAACTGCAAGATGCTATCCTATCAATATGGGCCAACATTTCTAAAGAATGCTTTCAGCTCCTTGTTGAATGGGGGTCAAACACAGGATTAGTATGGAGTTCCTAATAATCCTTTAGGGGAGTGTATATAAAACTCTGTTACACACAGATATGCATTCAAACATCTACATACACTAAAACATGCTGGGTTAAAAGAACCCAATTTGGGTTGAAATGGACAAACCCAGCGATTGGGTCATTTTAGCCCAGCGGTTGGGTCATTTAGCCCAGCGGTTGGGTTAAATGTTTGTTCAATGTGCTGGGCAGTTTTATTTTACCCAACTATTGTTTAAAATTATTATATGGCTGCTGGCTTAAAATGAACCCAAAGTAGGTAGGAAATTAAAAATCACACAATTACTAGAGGCCACAATAATAATCAAAAGGTGAGCCTTTATTAATAAGCAACTTAATAAATGTTTATTATTCATTAAACAATTTCATTAAAATGTATTATTCATAAAGTGCTTTGGATGGCCATTGGTCTGTTAAAAGCGCTATATAAATGCAGTCCATTTACCATTAAACATATTGATTTTGAGTTCATTTTAAGCAAGCAATAACATCCATCCATCCATCCATCCATCTTCTTCCGCTTATCCGGGGCCGGGTCGCGGGGGCAGCAGTCTAAGCAGGGATGCCCAGACTTCCCTCTCCCTAGACACTTCCTCTAGCTCTTCCGGGGGGGACACCGAGGCGTTCCAAGGCCAGCCGGGAGACATAGTCCCTCCAGCGTGTCCTTGGTCTTCCCCGGGGCCTCCTCCCGGTTGGACATGCCCGAAACACCTTCCCGGGAAGGCGTTCAGGAGGCATCCGGAACAGATGCCCGAGCCACCTCAGCTGTCCCCTCTCGATGTGGAGGAGCAGCGGCTCTACTCCGAGTTCCTCCCGAGTGACTGAGCTTCTCACCCTATCTCTAAGGGAGCGCCCAGCCACCCTGCGGAGAAAGCTCATTTCGGCCGCCTGTATCCGGGATCTTGTCCTTTCGGTCATGACCCAAAGCTCATGACCATAGGTGAGAGTAGGAACGTAGATTGACCGGTAAATCGAGAGCTTCGCCTTACGGCTTAGCTCTTTCTTCACCACGACAGACCGGTACATCGACCGCATTACTGCAGAAGCTGCACCGATCCGTCTGTCAATCTCCCGTTCCATCCTCCCCTCACTCGTGAACAAGACCCCTAGATACTTGAACTCCTCCACTTGGGGCAGGAACTCTCCACCAACCAGAAGTGGGCAAGCCACCCTTTTCTGACTGAGGACCATGGCCTCGGATTTGGAGGTGCTGATTCCCATCCCAGCCGCTTCACACTCGGCTGCAAACCGTCCCAGTGCATGCTGGAGGTCCTGGTTAGAAGGGGCCAAACACGACAACGTCATCTGCAAAGAGCAGAGACGAAACCGTGTGGTCCCCAAACCTGACACCCTCCGGCCCTTGGCTGCGCCTAGAAATTCTGTCCATAAAAATTATGAACAGAACCGGCGACAAAGGGCAGCCCTGCCGGAGTCCAACATGCACCGGGAACAAGTCTGACTTACTGCCGGCAATGCGGACCAAACTCCTGCTTCGGTCATACAGGGACCGGACAGCCCTCAGCAAAGGACCCCGGACCCCATATTCCTCCAGCACCCTCCACAGGACGCCATGAGGGACACAGTCGAATGCCTTCTCCAAATCCACAAAACAAATGTGGACTGGTTGGGCAAACTCCCATGAACCCTCCAGCACCCTGTAGAGGGTATAGAGCTGGTCCAGTGTTCCACGACCAGGACGAAAACCGCACTGTTCCTCCTGAATCCGAGGTTCCACTATCGGCCGAATTCTCCTCTCCAGTACCCTGGCATAGACTTTCCCGGGGAGGCTGAGAAGTGTGATCCCCCTATAGTTGGAACACACCCTCCGGTCCCCCTTCTTAAAAAGAGGGACCACCACCCCGGTCTGCCATACCAGAGGCACTGTCCCCGACCGCCACGCGATGCTGCAGAGGCGTGTCAGCCAAGACAGCCCCACAACATCCAGAGACTTGAGGTACTCAGGGCGGATCTCATCCACCCCTGGTGCCTTGCCACCGAGGAGTTTCTTGACCACCTCGGTGACTTCAGCTTGGGTGATGGACGAGTCCTCCTCTGAGCCCACAGCCTCTGCTTCCTCAATGGAAGACGTGACGGTGGGATTGAGGAGATCCTCGAAGTATTCCTTCCACCGTCCGACAACATCCCCAGTTGAGGTCAACAGCCGCCCATCGCCACTGTAAACAGCATTGGTAGGGCACTGCTTCCCCCTCCTGAGGCGCCGGACGGTTTGCCAGAATCTCTTCGAGGCCAGCCGATAGTCCTTTTCCATGGCCTCACCGAATTCCTCCCAGGCCCGAGTTTTTGCCTCCACAACCACCCGGGCTGCAGTCCGTTTAGCCTGCCGGTACATGTCAGCTGCCTCAGGAGTCCCACAAGCCAGCCAGGCCCGATAGGACTCCTTCTTCAGCTTGACGGCATCCCTTACTTCCGGTGTCCACCACCGGGTTCGGGGATTGCCGCCTCGACAGGCACCGGAGACCTTGCGTCCACAGCTCCGAGCAGCCGCTTTGACAATGGAGGTGGAGAACATGGTCCACTCGGACTCAATATCTCCAGCCTCCCTCGGGATCCGGTTGAAGCTCTGCCGGAGGCAGGAGTTGAAGATCTCTCTGACAGGAGACTCGGCCAAACGTTCCCAGCAGACCCTCACAGTACGTTTGGGTCTACCGAGTCTATCTAGCTTCCTCCCCCGCCATCGGATCCAACTCACCACCAGGTGGTGATCAGTTGACAGCTCCGCCCCTCTCTTCACCCGAGTGTCCAAGACATACGGCCGCAAGTCAGATGAAACGACCACGAAGTCGATCATTGACCTACGACCTAGGGTGTCCTGGTGCCATGTGCACTGATGGACACCCTTATGCTTGAACATGGTGTTCGTTATGGACAAACTGTAACTAGCACAGAAGTCCAATAACTGAACACCACTCGGGTTCAGATCAGGGGGGCCGTTCCTCCCAATCACGCCCCTCCAGGTTTCACTGTCATTGCCCACGTGGGCGTTGAAGTCCCCCAGTAGAACGACGGAGTCCCCAGTCGGAGCACTCTCCAGCACCCCTCCCAGGGACACCAAGAAGGTCGGGTACTCTGCACTGCTGTTTGGCCCGTAGGCACACACAACAGTGAGAGACCTATCCCCGAGCCAAAGCCGCAGGGAAACGACCCTCTCGTTCACCGGGGTAAACTCCAACACATGGCGGCAGAGCTGGGGGGCTATAAGCAAACCCACACCAGCCCGCCGCCTCACACCATGGGCAACTCCAGAGTGGTGAAGAGTCCATCCCCTCTCAAGAAGTGTGGTTCCAGAGCCCAAGCCGTGCGTGGAGGTGATTCCGACTATCTCTAGTTGGAACCTCTCAACCTCACGCACAATCTCAGGCTCTTTCCCCGCCAGCGAGGTGACATTCCATGTCCCAAGAGCCAGTTTCCGTGTCCAGGGATCGGGTCGTCTAGGCCCCCGGCCTCGACTGCTGCCCGATTCGCTTTGCACCGGCCCCTTATGGTCCCTCCCGTGAGTGATGGGCCCACGGGAAGGTGTCCCCACGTCGCTCCTTTGGGCTGAGCCCGGCCGGACCCCGTGGGGGAAGGGTCCTCCTTTTCTTTGTCTTCATAAGGGGTTTTTGAATTCTCCTCCTCCATGAACTGCCACCTTAACGCTCCTCCATGAACTGCCACCTTAACGTGGTGGAGGGGTTTGAGTACCTGAACGACCCTAGGAGCTACGTTGTCCGGGGCTATATGCCCCTGGTAGGGTCTCCCAAGGCAAACAGGTCCTAGGTGACGGGTCAGACTAAGAGCAGTTCAAAAACCCCAAAAAAACCCAAGCAATAACAGTCATTTTTAAACAATAGTTGAGTTAAATACCCAGCAGCCATTTAACCCAACCGCTGGGCTAATACAGTACTTAAATAGAAAGCCAATACCAATATAAATGAGTTACTGCCCTCTGATAGACGTTGTATAATGCGCATCACCCAGAGCTGTGAGAAACTGTGTTATGGACCTTTAATGAGGGCCACACCGGTCTCGGGTCCCACGGAGGAGCTCTGGAAGGATAAGAGCAGTGACCGGAGAGGACCAGGCCTGGGATTTCATGCTGTCTTTTATCATGTTTATATGTGGCAGTCGTTCACGATGGTCGTTTGGTGTGTTTGTTTGTTTTGTGATTAATGCAGAGCTTTCGCCATGTGACACACGGTTCTGCTGCTTTCACACGCACTCACATCCATTGTCTCACGCAAAAAAAAAAAAAAGATCTTGGACCGAGACTCGTTCGTTCTTTTCCAAACTCCCCGAGTGCCACTGAACCCTATGCGCTGCTGTCCATAGATATGTATGAGTAGATGCCTCACTAGCAACTGTTTCTATGGGCCGCTGTACGTTTTTGAACTGTCAAAGCCGGTCATGAACACCGGCGTGAACGCGCTTTGTGAACATTCAAACGTTGCCTGTGCGTCTGCAACCATAGTTATACGCATGCATTATCTATATCTGCAATCGACTGAAGCACAGGATTTTATAGGATTTAGTTTATCATTAATGATAATTCTGCATATGCTTTTTCTGCAAAAAAAATTGGTTAAAGATCTTAACATTATTTTAACATCGTTAATATCATCAGAGAATCCTACAGACATTGCTCAGCATTCAATGAAAACAGTGAACTCATTATTGACAAGTTCATATCATAAACCATAAACCAATCAGCCATCAAAATAAAGAAATGATAAAATGAGTAATAAATGAACTTGTGTTACATCAATATAGACAATTAATTAGCTTGTGTGTTTAATAAACATCAATATAGACAATTTATTCAAACCAAGTTTTACAGTTTTTTCCAATTGCTAACACACAATTTTTCAAACTAGTCTGGTTTTATCAAAATACTTAACACAATTCACAAAACCACACACCCAAACTGCAAAATACCTCATATATCCTGCAAAATCAAGCACTGTAACCGAAACTACACATAGCATTATCAAAATCAAACTTTTGCACGAAATGGCACACACTTCATTCATATTACCAGATTTTTGTCTAACCAACTACACACTGTTGGGTGAACATAATGAAAAGCACCCTCATCTTTAGTATGCTTTGCCATAATACTAACATTTTTATCAAATTGTTCACATGCATATTTGCAGATACACACACATGCTGTTGAAACATTTTATTTTTTTTATTTTTCACTACGGTAAACAAGTCAGTGCAACATATGCACAACAGATATATTTGCATGGGACTGAACAAAAATATTCTCACAAAAAACAGTAAACTGAAAAAAAAATCAGAAAAAATATATTACAGTAAAAAAAAAGTGGCAAGAAAAATAATTAGGCAGCATCTTGCCGCACAGCTGGGTCTGGCCACAACGCCTCGTCAACATCACAGGCAATATCCTCCCTTGCCAGACATCGAAGGAAGAAGCGCCTTGAGTGCCTTATCCATCCCTGAATTGCACCCACATCAATCTCATCACATGCCTCTTCCATGGCCTGCACAAGAGGCATGCGCACAAAGGGCTGCCGGTCGTATACCTTCCACCGCCATGCCGAAAAGAACTCTTCTATGGGGTTCAGAAATGGTGAGTATGGTGGGAGGTATTGCACAAGAAATGTTGGGTGGTCAGCAAACCAGTTTTGGACTGGGGCTGCACGATGAAAGCTCACGTTGTCCCATACTACAACGTACCGGTTTCTTTGATGGTCTGCATCATTCATACGCTCTGGTGGTATGAGAATGTTGTGAAGTGTGTCCAGAAATGTGAGAATATGGGCTGTGTTGTATGGTCCAAGGTTGGCATGACGGTGGAGGACACCATGCATACTGGAGATGGCAGCGCACATTGTGATGTTTCCACCATGTTGGCCAGGAACATCTATAATGGCTCTGTGGCCAATGACGTTCCCCCTTCTTCTGGTCTTTGCTAGGCTGAACCCAGCCTCATCTATAAAGATGAACTCATGTGGGATTGCATGAGCATCCATTTCCAGTACTCCCTGAAAACAAAGAACAAAGATCAGTCAATATGGTGTTATCCAGTACACTGGGAAACAATGTTGCGTGTAGTGTACTGCAGTCAATATTGTACTTACATCCACATATGCTCGTCTGAGCTCTTTGTTTCTTTGAGAGTTTCTCTCAAACAGCACCTTATAAAGTTGTTTCATTCTGATTTGGTTTCGTTTGAGAATGCGAGCCAATGTGGACAGACTGACTCGTTGAATGTTGTTGAATATGGTGTTGTCTTGGATGATGTGGCTTTGAATTTCTCGTAATCGGATTTCATTATTTTCCAAAACCAAGTTTACAATGCCAGCTTCCTGTACCCCAGTGAACATTTGGCCCCTTCCTCCACCATGGTTTTGTCTCTCAGTCCTTTAGAAAAAAAAAGAAGGAAAAATAAAATAGGGCTTGGACAATGCAGCCTAAAGATTTTTCCCCCACAGTAGAGTACATACAGGATGTCATACACTAAGTAAATAGGTGTCACCCAACTGATACACTATGACATGGGGTGTACTACATGACATGTTGGTTACATCCCTGTTCTCTAGTCTAAATGTCCGAATGACTGAGGCGACAGTAAAACGGCTCAAGTTTGGCTGCACTCTCTGTCCAGCCTCTCGCATTGTCAGCCCATGGTTGATGACATGATCTACTAAGGTTGCTCTGATTTCATTTGAAAGTTGTTGTCTTCTTTGGCCATGAACTCCTCTAGCTGCTCTACCTCTACCTCTCACTCTTCCTCCCCCTCTCATTCTCACCCTCCCTCTTCCTCTCCCTCTCTCTCTCGGCAACATCTTCCATTGTTGTTGGAAAAAAGCAGACAGAGCATGAGCTGGTTAGGGATGTTTTGAAGATCAGAGCGGGTCCCATCTTTCTAACACACTTTGAACACAGACCCTCTGGCCAGGTTATGTGATGGGTTAAACATGCAGTGTCATGTGACGCTGTGTTAAAAGTATTGTTCTAATGTTTGTAAATGGTTTTGTTGCATTATTGTAAAGCACACTTGTAATTATTATATGGTGCTGTATATATATTGATAAATGAATGTGGCCCGTGTCCCCCGGATCACAGGACACACCCCGGCTGAACACACACACAGATGTCTTTATTGTCCCTTCCGTCTGTTTCTGGATCAGTGCACAAACACTGAGCGATGGCCATCTGATAGACACGTGTGTGCTGTTTAGTGCACTTGCTGTCGCAGACTAACACACACACTCTTGATCTCACACATCCGCGTCTCTAACACTCGTCTTTCCTGCCTGCTTGCTGTGAGTACCCTTTTGTCCTCGGGTGTTTAATGGTTTCTTCAAGAGAAAAGCTTTGTTACGTTCTTGTAAATGTGTTTGAGAAAATGAAAAGATGTTTAAAAAGCAAAGACTGTGGAACTGCTCGTCCACACCAGAAAGTGCCTTTAGTAATTAAAAGAGTCCGACATTTCTGATTATTGTAATTATCTCAGCAATATTAAGAGCGATTTATTAACTTGTTTTGTGTATTTCATACTAACTACGCTTGTGATGAACAGACTATTGTGAAGAGAGACCCATGACAGGCTTTGCTCTTCAGCTGTGGAAAAGCCTTTTGTAAAAATGCTGACGTGAACGTGGCTCTTTCTTTCACACAATAGTTCACACTGACTGCCACACGTTCTGCATGTGGTGTGTGTGTGTGTGTGTGTGTGTGTGTGTGTGTGTGTGTGTGCGTCTGCACTTTTCTTAATCACAAAGAACTTGACTAACTTAAGTTGTATGACTTTAGGCAGGCTTTTCTCAGTTTAAACAGCAGGAGATATTCAGCGCTGCTCTTTCCCACATTGTGAAACTCAGACGGAGCTGGAGCTCAAGCACAGGAGCACGTGTAGGCCACAGGGCTGGGAATCGGACACTTGTTATACAGTTTTGATTCCTCTCATCGATTCTTTGTGTGCATTTTAATATAACTTTAAACCCTTCACACTGGGGACACTACAGTTTTTCAACTAAAAATCGAAATAAATCTAATTAATAAACTAAATTACTGATCTAATTATTGATCTAAAGCCCACACTGTCACCGTATGGAAATTGAAATGAACTGATGACATCAAATGGCGATACAGCTGAATAAAATGATGCTGCATTATTTTGCTGTTTAACACTGTAAAGCTGCTCTGAGACAATCTACATTGTTAAAAGCGCTATATAAATAAAGCTGACTTGACTTGACTTCACACACAGGAAGACTTGTTCAGTTGTATTTATTTGTATGGCTGCTAATATTTGATTTACTCTTTTTAAATCACTCAGTGTTTACTTTAAATGAGTTAGGCTGGGGGGTTTTATGGTTTAAACCATAGGCAAATGTTCCTCATGTAAGTGTTCTTCAGTCTGTTGATCTGTGTTCATGGTATTCAGTTACAATGACATATTCAGCAATAAGGCTTACTGTGCGTTCACACCGCCGCCGGCGAGAGCGTCAGAGTGGCCGGAAGTCATTCATTTTCAATGGGGAACACACAGCCTAATAAAGTCTTTATGAGTGAGTCATTGAATCATTCACTCAAGAGATTCATTCAAAAACACTGATTCATCCAGTAATGACACAAGTGAAGTCTTTATGAGTGAGTCACTGAATCATTCACTCAAGAGATTCACTCAAAAACACTGATTCATCCAGTAATGAAACAAGTGAAGTCTTTATGAGTGAGTCACTGAATCATTCACTCAAGAGATTCACTCAAAAACACTGATTCATCCAGTAATGACACAAGTGAAGTCTTTATGAGTGAGTCACTGAATCATTCACTCAAGAGATTCACTCAAAAACACTGATTCATCCAGTAATGACACAAGTGAAGTCTTTATGAGTGAGTCATTGAATCATTCACTCAAGAGATTCACTCAAAAACACTGATTCATCTAGTAATGACACAAGTGAAGTCTTTATGAGTGAGTCACTGAATCATTCACTCAAGAGATTCACTCAAAAACACTGATTCATCCAGTAATGAAACAAGTGAAGTCTTTATGAGTGAGTCACTGAATCATTCACTCAAGAGATTCACTCAAAGACACTGATTCATCCAGTAATGAAACAAGTGAAGTCTTTATGAGTGAGTCACTGAATCATTCATTCAAGAGATTCACTCAAAAACACTGATTCATCCAGTAATGAAACAAGTGAAGTCTTTATGAGTGAGTCACTGAATCATTCACTCAAGAGATTCACTCAAAAACACTGATTCATCCAGTAATGAAACAATTGAAGTCTTTATGAGTGAGTCATTGAATCATTCACTCAAGAGATTCACTCAAAAACACTGATTCATCCAGAAATGAAACAAGTGAAGTCTTTATGAGTGAGTCACTGAATCATTCACTCAAGAGATTCACTCAAAAACACTGATTCATCCAGTAATGAAACAAGTGAAGTCTTTATGAGTGAGTCACTGAATCATTCACTCAAGAGATTCACTCAAAGACACTGATTCATCCAGTAATGAAACAAGTGAAGTCTTTATGAGTGAGTCACTGAATCATTCATTCAAGAGATTCACTCAAAAACACTGATTCATCCAGTAATGAAACAAGTGAAGTCTTTATGAGTGAGTCACTGAATCATTCACTCAAGAGATTCACTCAAAAACACTGATTCATCCAGTAATAAAACAATTGAAGTCTTTATGAGTGAGTCATTGAATCATTCACTCAAGAGATTCACTCAAAAACACTGATTCATCCAGTAATGAAACAAGTGAAGTCTTTATGAGTGAGTCACTGAATCATTCACTCAAGAGATTCACTCAAAAACACTGATTCATCCAGTAATGAAACAAGTGAAGTCTTTATGAGTGAGTCATTGAATCATTCACTCAAGAGATTCACTCAAAAACACTGATTCATCCAGTAATGAAACAAGTGAAGTCTTTATGAGTGAGTCACTGAATCATTCACTCAAGAGATTCACTCAAAAACACTGATTCATCCAGTAATGAAACAAGTGAAGTCTTTATGAGTGAGTCACTGAATCATTCATTCAAGAGATTCACTCAAAAACACTGATTCATCCAGTAATGAAACAAGTGAAGTCTTTATGAGTGAGTCATTGAATCATTCACTCAAGAGATTCACTCAAAAACACTGATTCATCCAGTAATGAAACAAGTGAAGTCTTTATGAGTGAGTCACTGAATCATTCACTCAAGAGATTCACTCAAAAACACTGATTCATCCAGTAATGAAACAAGTGAAGTCTTTATGAGTGAGTCACTGAATCATTCACTCAAGAGATTCACTCAAAAACACTGATTCATCCAGTAATGAAACAAGTGAAGTCTTTATGAGTGAGTCACTGAATCATTCACTCAAGAGATTCACTCAAAAACACTGATTCATCCAGTGATGAAACAAGTGAAGTCTTTATGAGTGAGTCATTGAATCATTCACTCAAGAGATTCACTCTAAAACACTGATTCATCCAGTAATGAAACAAGTGAAGTCTTTATGAGTGAGTCACTGAATCATTCACTCAAGAGATTCACTCAAAAACACTGATTCAACCAGTAATGAAACAAGTGAAGTCTTTATGAGTGAGTCATTGAATCATTCACTCAAGAGATTCACTCTAAAACACTGATTCATCCAGTAATGAAACAAGTGAAGTCTTTATGAGTGAGTCATTGAATCATTCACTCAAGAGATTCACTCTAAAACACTGATTCATCCAGTAATGAAACAAGTGAAGTCTTTATGAGTGAGTCATTGAATCATTCACTCAAGAGATTCACTCAAAAACACTGATTCATCCAGTAATGAAACAAGTGAAGTCTTTATGAGTGAGTCATTGAACCATTCACTCAAGAGATTCACTCAAAAACACTGATTCATCCAGTAATGAAACAAGTGAAGTCTTTATGAGTGAGTCATTGAACCATTCACTCAAGAGATTCATTCAAAAACACTGAATCATCCAGGAATAAAACAATTGAAGTCTTTATGAGTGAGTCATTGAATCATTCACTCAAGAGATTCATTCAAAAACACTGAATCATCCAGTAGTGACACAAGTGAAGTCTTTATGAGTGAGTCATTGAATCATTCACTCAAGAGATTCACTCAAAAACACTGATTCATCCAGTAGTGACACAAGTGAAGTCTTTATGAGTGAGTCACTGAATCATTCACTCAAGAGATTCACTCAAAAACACTGATTCATCCAGTAATGAAACAAGTGAAGTCTTTATGAGTGAGTCATTGAATCATTCACTCAAGAGATTCACTCAAAAACACTGATTCATCCAGTAGTGACACAAGTGAAGTCTTTATGAGTGAGTCACTGAATCATTCACTCAAGAGATTCACTCAAAAACACTGATTCATCCAGTAATGAAACAAGTGAAGTCTTTATGAGTGAGTCATTGAATCATTCACTCAAGAGATTCACTCAAAAACACTGATTCATCCAGTAATGAAACAAGTGAAGTCTTTATGAGTGAGTCACTGAATCATTCACTCAAGAGATTCATTCAAAAACACTGAATCATCCAGGAATAAAACAATTGAAGTCTTTATGAGTGAGTCATTGAATCATTCACTCAAGAGATTCATTCAAAAACACTGAATAATCCAGTAGTGACACAAGTGAAGTCTTAATGAGTGAGTCATTGAATCATTCACTCAAGAGATTCATTCAAAAACACTGAATCATCCAGTAGTGACACAAGTGAAGTCTTAATGAGTGAGTCATTGAATCATTCACTCAAGAGATTCATTCAAAAACACTGAATCATCCAGTAGTGACACAAGTGAAGTCTTTATGAGTGAGTCATTGAATCATTCACTCAAGAGATTCATTCAAAAACACTGAATCATCCAGTAGTGACACAAGTGAAGTCTTAATGAGTGAGTCATTGAATCATTCACTCAAGAGATTCATTCAAAAACACTGAATCATCCAGTAATGAAACAATTGAAGTCTTTATGAGTGAGTCATTGAATCATTTACTCAAGAGATTCACTCAAAAACACTGATTCATCCAGTAATAAAACAATTGAAGTCTTTATGAGTGAGTCATTGAATCATTCACTCAAGAGATTCATTCAAAAACACTGATTCATCCAGTAATAAAACAATTGAAGTCTTTATGAGTGAGTCATTTAATCATTTACTCAAGAGATTCACTCAAAACACTGATTCATCCAGTAATGAAACAAGTGAAGTCTTTATGAGTGAGTCACTGAATCATTCACTCAAGAGATTCACTCAAAAACACTGATTCATCCAGTAATGAAACAAGTGAAGTCTTTATGAGTGAGTCATTGAATCATTTACTCAAGAGATTCACTCAAAAACACTGATTCATCCAGTAATGAAACAAGTGAAGTCTTTATGAGTGAGTCATTGAATCATTTACTCAAGAGATTCACTCAAAAACACTGATTCATCCAGTAATGAAACAAGTGAAGTCTTTATGAGTGAGTCATTGAATCATTTACTCAAGAGATTCACTCAAAAACACTGATTCATCCAGTAATGAAACAAGTGAAGTCTTTATGAGTGAGTCATTGAATCATTTACTCAAGAGATTCACTCAAAAACACTGATTCATCCAGTAATGAAACAAGTGAAGTCTTTATGAGTGAGTCATTGAATCATTCACTCAAGAGATTCGTTCAAAAACACTGATTCATCCAGTAATGAATCAAGTGAAGTCTTTATGAGTGAGTCACTGAATCATTCACTCAAGAGATTCACTCAAAAACACTGATTCATCCAGTAATGAAACAAGTGAAGTCTTTATGAGTGAGTCATTGAATCATTCACTCAAGAGATTCACTCAAAAACACTGATTCATCCAGTAATGAAACAAGTGAAGTCTTTATGAGTGAGTCACTGAATCATTCACTCAAGAGATTCACTCAAAAACACTGATTCATCCAGTAATGAAACAAGTGAAGTCTTTATGAGTGAGTCATTGAATCATTTACTCAAGAGATTCACTCAAAAACACTGATTCATCCAGTAATGAAACAAGTGAAGTCCTTATGAGTGAGTCATTGAATCGTTCACTCAAGAGATTCACTCAAAAACACTGATTCATCCAGTAATGAAACAAGTGAAGTCTTTATGAGTGAGTCACTGAATCATTCACTCAAGAGATTCACTCAAAAACACTGATTCATCCAGTAATGAAACAAGTGAAGTCTTTATGAGTGAGTCATTGAATCATTCACTCAAGAGATTCACTCAAAAACACTGATTCATCCAGTAATGAAACAAGTGAAGTCTTTATGAGTGAGTCATTGAATCATTCACTCAAGAGATTCACTCAAAAACACTGATTCATCCAGTAATGAAACAAGTGAAGTCTTTATGAGTGAGTCATTGAATCATTCACTCAAGAGATTCACTCAAAAACACTGATTCATCCAGTAATGAAACAAGTGTAGTATTTATGAGTGAGTCATTGAATCATTCACTCAAGAGATTCACTCAAAAACACTGATTCATCCAGTAATGAAACAAGTGAAGTCTTTATGAGTGAGTCATTGAATCATTCACTCAAGAGATTCACTCAAAAACACTGATTCATCCAGTAATGAAACAAGTGAAGTCTTTATGAGTGAGTCATTGAATCATTCACTCAAGAGATTCACTCAAAAACACTGATTCATCCAGTAATGAAACAAGTGAAGTCTTTATGAGTGAGTCATTGAATCATTTACTCAAGAGATTCACTCAAAAACACTGATTCATCCAGTAATGAAACAAGTGAAGTCTTTATGAGTGAGTCATTGAATCATTTACTCAAGAGATTCACTCAAAAACACTGATTCATCCAGTAATGAAACAAGTGAAGTCTTTATGAGTGAGTCATTGAATCGTTCACTCAAGAGATTCACTCAAAAACACTGATTCATCCAGTAATGAAACAAGTGAAGTCTTTATGAGTGAGTCATTGAATCGTTCACTCAAGAGATTCACTCAAAAACACTGATTCATCCAGTAATGAAACAAGTGAAGTCTTTATGAGTGAGTCATTGAATCATTCACTCAAGAGATTCACTCAAAAACACTGATTCATCCAGTAATGAAACAAGTGAAGTCTTTATGAGTGAGTCATTGAATCATTCACTCAAGAGATTCATTCAAAAACACTGAATCATCCAGTAGTGACACAAGTGAAGTCTTAATGAGTGAGTCATTGAATCATTCACTCAAGAGATTAATTCAAAAACACTGAATCATCCAGTAGTGACACAAGTGAAGTCTTAATGAGTGAGTCATTGAATCATTCACTCAAGAGATTCATTCAAAAACACTGAATCATCCAGTAGTGACATAAGTGAAGTCTTTATGAGTGAGTCATTGAATCATTCACTCAAGAGATTCATTCAAAAACACTGAATCATCCAGTAGTGACACAAGTGAAGTCTTATTGAGTGAGTCATTGAATCATTCACTCAAGAGATTAATTCAAAAACACTGAATCATCCAGTAATGAAACAATTGAAGTCTTTATGAGTGAGTCATTGAATCATTTACTCAAGAGATTCAGTCAAAAACACTGATTCATCCAGTAATAAAACAATTTAAGTCTTTATGAGTGAGTCATTGAATCATTCACTCAAGAGATTCACTCAAAAACACTGATTCATCCAGTAATGAAACAAGTGAAGTCTTTATGAGTGAGTCATTGAATCATTTACTCAAGAGATTCACTCAAAAACACTGATTCATCCAGTAATGAAACAAGTGAAGTCTTTATGAGTGAATCATTGAATCATTCATTCAAGAGATTCACTCAAAAACACTGATTCATCCAGTAATGAAACAAGTGAAGTCTTTATGAGTGAGTCATTGAATCATTCACTTAAGAGATTCATTCAAAAACACTGAATCATCCAGAAATGAAACAAGTGAAGTCTTTATGAGTGAGTCACTGAATCATTCACTCAAGAGATTCACTCAAAAACACTGATTCATCCAGTAATGAAACAAGTGAAGTCTTTATGAGTGAGTCACTGAATCATTCACTCAAGAGATTCACTCAAAAACACTGAATCATCCAGTAATGAAACAAGTGAAGTCTTTATGAGTGAGTCACTGAATCATTCACTCAAGAGATTCACTCAAAAACACTGATTCATCCAGTAATGAAACAAGTGAAGTCTTTATGAGTGAGTCACTGAATCATTCACTCAAGAGATTCACTCAAAAACACTGATTCATCCAGTAATGAAACAAGTGAAGTCTTTATGAGTGAGTCACTGAATCATTCACTCAAGAGATTCACTCAAAAACACTGATTCATCCAGTAATGAAACAAGTGAAGTCTTTATGGGTGAGTCATTGAATCATTCACTCAAGAGATTCACTCAAAAACACTGATTCATCCAGTAATGAAACAAGTGAAGTCTTTATGAGTGAGTCATTGAATCATTTACTCAAGAGATTCACTCAAAAACACTGATTCATCCAGTAATGAAACAAGTGAAGTCTTTGTGAGTGAGTCATTGAATCATTTACTCAAGAGATTCACTCAAAAACACTGATTCATCCAGTAATGAAACAAGTGAAGTCTTTATGAGTGAGTCATTGAATCATTCCCTCAAGAGATTCACTCAAAAACACTGATTCATCCAGTAATGAAACAAGTGAAGTCTTTATGAGTGAGTCATTGAATCATTTACTCAAGAGATTCACTCAAAAACACTGATTCATCCAGTAATGAAACAAGTGAAGTCTTTATGAGTGAGTCATTGAATCATTTACTCAAGAGATTCACTCAAAAACACTGATTCATCCAGTAATGAAACAAGTGAAGTCTTTGTGAGTGAGTCATTGAATCATTTACTCAAGAGATTCACTCAAAAACACTGATTCATCCAGTAATGAAACAAGTGAAGTCTTTATGAGTGAGTCATTGAATAATTTACTCAAGAGATTCACTCAAAAACACTGATTCATCCAGTAATGAAACAAGTGAAGTCTTTATGAGTGAGTCATTGAATCATTCACTCAAGAGATTCACTCAAAAACACTGATTCATCCAGTAATGAAACAAGTGAAGTCTTTATGAGTGAGTCATTGAATAATTTACTCAAGAGATTCATTCAAAAACACTGATTCATCCAGTAATGAAACAAGTGAAGTCTTTATGAGTGAGTCATTGAATCATTCACTCAAGAGATTCACTCAAAAACACTGATTCATCCAGTAATGAAACAAGTGAAGTCTTTATGAGTGAGTCATTGAATAATTTACTCAAGAGATTCACTCAAAAACACTGATTCATCCAGTAATGAAACAAGTGAAGTCTTTATGAGTGAGTCATTGAATAATTTACTCAAGAGATTCATTCAAAAACACTGATTCATCCAGTAATGAAACAAGTGAAGTCTTTATGAGTGAGTCACTGAATCATTCACTCAAGAGATTCACTCAAAAACACTGATTCATCCAGTAATGAAACAAGTGAAGTCTTTATGTGTGAGTCATTGAATCATTCACTCAAGAGATTCATTCAAAAACACTGATTCATCCAGTAATGAAACAAGTGAAGTCTTTATGAGTGAGTCACTGAATCATTCATTCAAGAGATTCACTCAAAAACACTGATTCATCCAGTAATGAAACAAGTGAAGTCTTTATGAGTGAGTCACTGAATCATTCACTCAAGAGATTCACTCAAAAACACTGATTCATCCAGTAAATGAAACAAGTGAAGTCTTTATGAGTGAGTCATTGAATCATTTACTCAAGAGATTCACTCAAAAACACTGATTCATCCAGTAATGAAACAAGTGAAGTCTTTATGAGTGAGTCACTGAATCATTCATTCAAGAGATTCACTCAAAAACACTGATTCATCCAGTAATGAAACAAGTGAAGTCTTTATGAGTGAGTCACTGAATCATTCACTCAAGAGATTCACTCAAAAACACTGATTCATCCAGTAATGAAACAAGTGAAGTCTTTATGAGTGAGTCACTGAGTCATTCACTCAAGACATTCACTCAAAAACACTGATTCATCCAGTAATGAAACAAGTGAAGTCTTTATGAGTGAGTCATTGAATCATTCACTCAAGAGATTCACTCAAAAACACTGATTCATCCAGTAATGAAACAAGTGAAGTCTTTATGTGTGAGTCATTGAATCATTCACTCAAGAGATTCATTCAAAAACACTGATTCATCCAGTAATGAAACAAGTGAAGTCTTTATGAGTGAGTCACTGAATCATTCAATCAAGATATTCGTTCAGAAACACTGATTCATCCAGTAATGAAACAAGTGAAGTCTTTATGAGTGAGTCATTGAATCATTCATTCAAGAGATTTGTTCAGAAACACTGATTCATCCAGTAATGAAACAAGTGAAGTCTTTATGTGTGAGTCATTGAATCATTCATTCAAGAGATTCACTCAAAAACACTGATTCATCCAGTAATGAAACAAGTGAAGTCTTTATGAGTGAGTCACTGAATCATTCACTCAAGAGATTCATTCAAAAACACTGATTCATCCAGAAATGAAACAAGTGAAGTCTTTATGAGTGAGTCACTGAATCATTCACTCAAGAGATTCACTCAAAAACACTGATTCATCCAGTAATGAAACAAGTGAAGTCTTTATGAGTGAGTCATTGAATCATTCACTCAAGAGATTCATTCAAAAACACTGATTCATCCAGAAATGAAACAAGTGAAGTCTTTATGAGTGAGTCACTGAATCATTCACTCAAGAGATTCACTCAAAAACACTGATTCATCCAGTAATGAAACAAGTGAAGTCTTTATGAGTGAATCATTGAATCATTCATTCAAGAGATTCACTCAAAAACACTGAATCATCCAGTAATGAAACAAGTGAAGTCTTTATGAGTGAGTCACTGAATCATTCACTCAAGAGATTCACTCAAAAACACTGATTCATCCAGTAATGAAACAAGTGAAGTCTTTATGAGTGAATCATTGAATCATTTACTCAAGAGATTCACTCAAAAACACTGATTCATCCAGTAATGAAACAAGTGAAGTCTTTATGAGTGAGTCATTGAATCATTTACTCAAGAGATTCACTCAAAAACACTGATTCATCCAGTAATGAAACAAGTGAAGTCTTTATGAGTGAATCATTGAATCATTCATTCAAGAGATTCACTCAAAAACACTGATTCATCCAGTAATGAAACAAGTGAAGTCTTTATGAGTGAGTCATTGAATCATTCACTCAAGAGATTCATTCAAAAACACTGATTCATCCAGTAATGAAACAAGTGAAGTCTTTATGAGTGAGTCACTGAATCATTCACTCAAGAGATTCACTCAAAAACACTGATTCATCCAGTAATGAAACAAGTGAAGTCTTTATGAGTGAGTCATTGAATCATTCACTCAAGAGATTCATTCAAAAACACTGATTCATCCAGTAATGAAACAAGTGAAGTCTTTATGAGTGAATCATTGAATCATTCATTCAAGAGATTCACTCAAAAACACTGATTCATCCAGTAATGAAACAAGTGAAGTCTTTATGAGTGAGTCACTGAATCATTCACTCAAGAGATTCACTCAAAAACACTGATTCATCCAGTAATGAAACAAGTGAAGTCTTTATGAGTGAGTCACTGAATCATTCACTCAAGAGATTCACTCAAAAACACTGAATCATCCAGTAATGAAACAAGTGAAGTCTTTATGAGTGAGTCATTGAATCATTCACTCAAGAGATTCACTCAAAAACACTGATTCATCCAGTAATGAAACAAGTGAAGTCTTTATGAGTGAGTCATTGAATCATTCACTCAAGAGATTCATTCAAAAACACTGATTCATCCAGAAATGAAACAAGTGAAGTCTTTATGAGTGAGTCACTGAATCATTCACTCAAGAGATTCACTCAAAAACACTGATTCATCCAGTAATGAAACAAGTGAAGTCTTTATGAGTGAGTCATTGAATCATTCACTCAAGAGATTCACTCAAAAACACTGATTCATCCAGTAATGAAACAAGTGAAGTCTTTATGAGTGAGTCATTGAATCATTCACTCAAGAGATTCATTCAAAAACACTGATTCATCCAGAAATGAAACAAGTGAAGTCTTTATGAGTGAGTCACTGAATCATTCACTCAAGAGATTCACTCAAAAACACTGATTCATCCAGTAATGAAACAAGTGAAGTCTTTATGAGTGAGTCACTGAATCATTCACTCAAGA
This sequence comes from Romanogobio albipinnatus, assembly GCA_023566225.1. Lineage (NCBI taxonomy): Eukaryota > Metazoa > Chordata > Actinopteri > Cypriniformes > Gobionidae > Romanogobio > Romanogobio albipinnatus. Next base: position 108,139 of record JAKRKY010000046.1, read on the forward strand.
GATTCACTCAAAAACACTGATTCATCCAGTAATGAAACAAGTGAAGTCTTTATGAGTGAGTCACTGAATCATTCACTCAAGAGATTCACTCAAAAACACTGATTCATCCAGTAATGAAACAAGTGAAGTCTTTATGAGTGAGTCATTGAATCATTCACTCAAGAGATTCACTCAAAAACACTGATTCATCCAGTAATGAAACAAGTGAAGTCTTTATGAGTGAGTCATTGAATCATTCACTCAAGAGATTCATTCAAAAACACTGATTCATCCAGTAATGAAACAAGTGAAGTCTTTATGAGTGAGTCACTGAATCATTCACTCAAGAGATTCACTCAAAAACACTGATTCATCCAGTAATGAAACAAGTGAAGTCTTTATGAGTGAGTCATTGAATCATTCACTCAAGAGATTCATTCAAAAACACTGATTCATCCAGTAATGAAACAAGTGAAGTCTTTATGAGTGAATCATTGAATCATTCATTCAAGAGATTCACTCAAAAACACTGATTCATCCAGTAATGAAACAAGTGAAGTCTTTATGAGTGAGTCACTGAATCATTCACTCAAGAGATTCACTCAAAAACACTGATTCATCCAGTAATGAAACAAGTGAAGTCTTTATGAGTGAGTCACTGAATCATTCACTCAAGAGATTCACTCAAAAACACTGAATAATCCAGTAATGAAACAAGTGAAGTCTTTATGAGTGAGTCATTGAATCATTCACTCAAGAGATTCACTCAAAAACACTGATTCATCCAGTAATGAAACAAGTGAAGTCTTTATGAGTGAGTCATTGAATCATTCACTCAAGAGATTCATTCAAAAACACTGATTCATCCAGAAATGAAACAAGTGAAGTCTTTATGAGTGAGTCACTGAATCATTCACTCAAGAGATTCACTCAAAAACACTGATTCATCCAGTAATGAAACAAGTGAAGTCTTTATGAGTGAGTCATTGAATCATTCACTCAAGAGATTCATTCAAAAACACTGAATCATCCAGTAGTGACACAAGTGAAGTCTTAATGAGTGAGTCATTGAATCATTCACTCAAGAGATTCATTCAAAAACACTGAATCATCCAGTAGTGACACAAGTGAAGTCTTAATGAGTGAGTCATTGAATCATTCACTCAAGAGATTCATTCAAAAACACTGAATCATCCAGTAGTGACATAAGTGAAGTCTTTATGAGTGAGTCATTGAATCATTCACTCAAGAGATTCATTCAAAAACACTGAATCATCCAGTAATGAAACAAGTGAAGTCTTTATGAGTGAGTCATTGAATCATTCACTCAAGAGATTCATTCAAAAACACTGAATCATCCAGTAGTGACATAAGTGAAGTCTTTATGAGTGAGTCATTGAATCATTCACTCAAGAGATTCATTCAAAAACACTGATTCATCCAGTAGTGACACAAGTGAAGTCTTATTGAGTGAGCCATTGAATCATTCACTCAAGAGATTAATTCAAAAACACTGAATCATCCAGTAATGAAACAATTGAAGTCTTTATGAGTGAGTCATTGAATCATTTACTCAAGAGATTCAGTCAAAAACACTGATTCATCCAGTAATAAAACAATTTAAGTCTTTATGAGTGAGTCATTGAATCATTCACTCAAGAGATTCACTCAAAAACACTGATTCATCCAGTAATGAAACAAGTGAAGTCTTTATGAGTGAGTCATTGAATCATTTACTCAAGAGATTCACTCAAAAACACTGATTCATCCAGTAATGAAACAAGTGAAGTCTTTATGAGTGAATCATTGAATCATTCATTCAAGAGATTCACTCAAAAACACTGATTCATCCAGTAATGAAACAAGTGAAGTCTTTATGAGTGAGTCATTGAATCATTCACTTAAGAGATTCATTCAAAAACACTGAATCATCCAGAAATGAAACAAGTGAAGTCTTTATGAGTGAGTCACTGAATCATTCACTCAAGAGATTCACTCAAAAACACTGATTCATCCAGTAATGAAACAAGTGAAGTCTTTATGAGTGAGTCACTGAATCATTCACTCAAGAGATTCACTCAAAAACACTGATTCATCCAGTAATGAAACAAGTGAAGTCTTTATGAGTGAGTCACTGAATCATTCACTCAAGAGATTCACTCAAAAACACTGATTCATCCAGTAATGAAACAAGTGAAGTCTTTATGAGTGAGTCACTGAATCATTCACTCAAGAGATTCACTCAAAAACACTGATTCATCCAGTAATGAAACAAGTGAAGTCTTTATGGGTGAGTCATTGAATCATTCACTCAAGAGATTCACTCAAAAACACTGATTCATCCAGTAATGAAACAAGTGAAGTCTTTATGAGTGAGTCATTGAATCATTTACTCAAGAGATTCACTCAAAAACACTGATTCATCCAGTAATGAAACAAGTGAAGTCTTTATGAGTGAGTCATTGAATCATTTACTCAAGAGATTCACTCAAAAACACTGATTCATCCAGTAATGAAACAAGTGAAGTCTTTATGAGTGAGTCATTGAATCATTCCCTCAAGAGATTCACTCAAAAACACTGATTCATCCAGTAATGAAACAAGTGAAGTCTTTATGAGTGAGTCATTGAATAATTTACTCAAGAGATTCACTCAAAAACACTGATTCATCCAGTAATGAAACAAGTGAAGTCTTTATGAGTGAGTCATTGAATCATTCACTCAAGAGATTCACTCAAAAACACTGATTCATCCAGTAATGAAACAAGTGAAGTCTTTATGAGTGAGTCATTGAATAATTTACTCAAGAGATTCATTCAAAAACACTGATTCATCCAGTAATGAAACAAGTGAAGTCTTTATGAGTGAGTCATTGAATCATTCACTCAAGAGATTCACTCAAAAACACTGATTCATCCAGTAATGAAACAAGTGAAGTCTTTATGAGTGAGTCACTGAATCATTCACTCAAGAGATTCACTCAAAAACACTGATTCATCCAGTAATGAAACAAGTGAAGTCTTTATGAGTGAGTCATTGAATAATTTACTCAAGAGATTCACTCAAAAACACTGATTCATCCAGTAATGAAACAAGTGAAGTCTTTATGAGTGAGTCACTGAATCATTCACTCAAGAGATTCACTCAAAAACACTGATTCATCCAGTAATGAAACAAGTGAAGTCTTTATGAGTGAGTCACTGAATCATTCACTCAAGAGATTCACTCAAAAACACTGATTCATCCAGTAATGAAACAAGTGAAGTCTTTATGAGTGAGTCACTGAATCATTCACTCAAGAGATTCACTCAAAAACACTGATTCATCCAGTAATGAAACAAGTGAAGTCTTTATGAGTGAGTCACTGAATCATTCACTCAAGAGATTCACTCAAAAACACTGATTCATCCAGTAATGAAACAAGTGAAGTCTTTATGGGTGAGTCATTGAATCATTCACTCAAGAGATTCACTCAAAAACACTGATTCATCCAGTAATGAAACAAGTGAAGTCTTTATGAGTGAGTCATTGAATCATTTACTCAAGAGATTCACTCAAAAACACTGATTCATCCAGTAATGAAACAAGTGAAGTCTTTATGAGTGAGTCATTGAATCATTTACTCAAGAGATTCACTCAAAAACACTGAATCATCCAGTAATGAAACAAGTGAAGTCTTTATGAGTGAGTCATTGAATCATTCCCTCAAGAGATTCACTCAAAAACACTGATTCATCCAGTAATGAAACAAGTGAAGTCTTTATGAGTGAGTCATTGAATAATTTACTCAAGAGATTCACTCAAAAACACTGATTCATCCAGTAATGAAACAAGTGAAGTCTTTATGAGTGAGTCATTGAATCATTCACTCAAGAGATTCACTCAAAAACACTGATTCATCCAGTAATGAAACAAGTGAAGTCTTTATGAGTGAGTCATTGAATAATTTACTCAAGAGATTCATTCAAAAACACTGATTCATCCAGTAATGAAACAAGTGAAGTCTTTATGAGTGAGTCATTGAATCATTCACTCAAGAGATTCACTCAAAAACACTGATTCATCCAGTAATAAAACAAGTGAAGTCTTTATGAGTGAGTCATTGAATAATTTACTCAAGAGATTCACTCAAAAACACTGATTCATCCAGTAATGAAACAAGTGAAGTCTTTATGAGTGAGTCACTGAATCATTCACTCAAGAGATTCACTCAAAAACACTGATTCATCCAGTAATGAAACAAGTGAAGTCTTTATGAGTGAGTCATTGAATAATTTACTCAAGAGATTCACTCTAAAACACTGATTCATCCAGTAATGAAACAAGTGAAGTCTTTATGAGTGAGTCATTGAATCATTCACTCAAGAGATTCACTCAAAAACACTGATTCATCCAGTAATGAAACAAGTGAAGTCTTTATGAGTGAGTCATTGAATCATTCACTCAAGAGATTCACTCAAAAACACTGATTCATCCAGTAATGAAACAAGTGAAGTCTTTATGAGTGAGTCACTGAATCATTTACTCAAGAGATTCACTCAAAAACACTGATTCATCCAGTAATGAAACAAGTGAAGTCTTTATGAGTGAGTCATTGAATCATTCACTCAAGAGATTCACTCAAAAACACTGATTCATCCAGTAATGAAACAAGTGAAGTCTTTATGAGTGAGTCACTGAATCATTCACTCAAGAGATTCACTCAAAAACACTGATTCATCCAGTAATGAAACAAGTGAAGTCTTTATGAGTGAGTCATTGAATCATTCACTCAAGAGATTCACTCAAAAACACTGATTCATCCAGTAATGAAACAAGTGAAGTCTTTATGAGTGAGTCATTGAATCATTCCCTCAAGAGATTCACTCAAAAACACTGATTCATCCAGTAATGAAACAAGTGAAGTCTTTATGAGTGAGTCATTGAATAATTTACTCAAGAGATTCATTCAAAAACACTGATTCATCCAGTAATGAAACAAGTGAAGTCTTTATGAGTGAGTCACTGAATCATTCACTCAAGAGATTCACTCAAAAACACTGATTCATCCAGTAATGAAACAAGTGAAGTCTTTATGTGTGAGTCATTGAATCATTCACTCAAGAGATTCATTCAAAAACACTGATTCATCCAGTAATGAAACAAGTGAAGTCTTTATGAGTGAGTCACTGAATCATTCATTCAAGAGATTCACTCAAAAACACTGATTCATCCAGTAATGAAACAAGTGAAGTCTTTATGAGTGAGTCACTGAATCATTCATTCAAGAGATTCACTCAAAAACACTGATTCATCCAGTAATGAAACAAGTGAAGTCTTTATGAGTGAGTCACTGAATCATTCACTCAAGAGATTCACTCAAAAACACTGATTCATCCAGTAATGAAACAAGTGAAGTCTTTATGAGTGAGTCACTGAATCATTCACTCAAGACATTCACTCAAAAACACTGATTCATCCAGTAATGAAACAAGTGAAGTCTTTATGAGTGAGTCATTGAATCATTCACTCAAGAGATTCACTCAAAAACACTGATTCATCCAGTAATGAAACAAGTGAAGTCTTTATGTGTGAGTCATTGAATCATTCACTCAAGAGATTCATTCAAAAACACTGATTCATCCAGTAATGAAACAAGTGAAGTCTTTATGAGTGAGTCACTGAATCATTCAATCAAGATATTCGTTCAGAAACACTGATTCATCCAGTAATGAAACAAGTGAAGTCTTTATGAGTGAGTCATTGAATCATTCATTCAAGAGATTTGTTCAGAAACACTGATTCATCCAGTAATGAAACAAGTGAAGTCTTTATGTGTGAGTCATTGAATCATTCATTCAAGAGATTCACTCAAAAACACTGATTCATCCAGTAATGAAACAAGTGAAGTCTTTATGAGTGAGTCATTGAATCATTCACTCAAGAGATTCATTCAAAAACACTGATTCATCCAGAAATGAAACAAGTGAAGTCTTTATGAGTGAGTCACTGAATCATTCACTCAAGAGATTCACTCAAAAACACTGATTCATCCAGTAATGAAACAAGTGAAGTCTTTATGAGTGAATCATTGAATCATTCATTCAAGAGATTCACTCAAAAACACTGAATCATCCAGTAATGAAACAAGTGAAGTCTTTATGAGTGAGTCACTGAATCATTCACTCAAGAGATTCACTCAAAAACACTGATTCATCCAGTAATGAAACAAGTGAAGTCTTTATGAGTGAATCATTGAATCATTTACTCAAGAGATTCACTCAAAAACACTGATTCATCCAGTAATGAAACAAGTGAAGTCTTAATGAGTGAGTCATTGAATCATTTACTCAAGAGATTCACTCAAAAACACTGATTCATCCAGTAATGAAACAAGTGAAGTCTTTATGAGTGAGTCATTGAATCATTCACTCAAGAGATTCATTCAAAAACACTGATTCATCCAGTAATGAAACAAGTGAAGTCTTTATGAGTGAGTCACTGAATCATTCACTCAAGAGATTCACTCAAAAACACTGATTCATCCAGTAATGAAACAAGTGAAGTCTTTATGAGTGAGTCATTGAATCATTCACTCAAGAGATTCATTCAAAAACACTGATTCATCCAGTAATGAAACAAGTGAAGTCTTTATGAGTGAATCATTGAATCATTCATTCAAGAGATTCACTCAAAAACACTGATTCATCCAGTAATGAAACAAGTGAAGTCTTTATGAGTGAGTCACTGAATCATTCACTCAAGAGATTCACTCAAAAACACTGATTCATCCAGTAATGAAACAAGTGAAGTCTTTATGAGTGAGTCACTGAATCATTCACTCAAGAGATTCACTCAAAAACACTGAATCATCCAGTAATGAAACAAGTGAAGTCTTTATGAGTGAGTCATTGAATCATTCACTCAAGAGATTCACTCAAAAACACTGATTCATCCAGTAATGAAACAAGTGAAGTCTTTATGAGTGAGTCATTGAATCATTCACTCAAGAGATTCATTCAAAAACACTGATTCATCCAGTAATGAAACAAGTGAAGTCTTTATGAGTGAGTCATTGAATCATTCACTCAAGAGATTCACTCAAAAACACTGATTCATCCAGTAATGAAACAAGTGAAGTCTTTATGAGTGAGTCATTGAATCATTCACTCAAGAGATTCACTCAAAAACACTGATTCATCCAGTAATGAAACAAGTGAAGTCTTTATGAGTGAGTCATTGAATCATTCACTCAAGAGATTCATTCAAAAACACTGATTCATCCAGAAATGAAACAAGTGAAGTCTTTATGAGTGAGTCATTGAATCATTCACTCAAGAGATTCACTCAAAAACACTGATTCATCCAGTAATGAAACAAGTGAAGTCTTTATGAGTGAGTCATTGAATCATTCACTCAAGAGATTCACTCAAAAACACTGATTCATCCAGTAATGAAACAAGTGAAGTCTTTATGAGTGAGTCATTGAATCATTCACTCAAGAGATTCATTCAAAAACACTGATTCATCCAGAAATGAAACAAGTGAAGTCTTTATGAGTGAGTCACTGAATCATTCACTCAAGAGATTCACTCAAAAACACTGATTCATCCAGTAATGAAACAAGTGAAGTCTTTATGAGTGAGTCACTGAATCATTCACTCAAGAGATTCACTCAAAAACACTGATTCATCCAGTAATGAAACAAGTGAAGTCTTTATGAGTGAGTCACTGAATCATTCACTCAAGAGATTCACTCAAAAACACTGATTCATCCAGTAATGAAACAAGTGAAGTCTTTATGAGTGAGTCATTGAATCATTCACTCAAGAGATTCACTCAAAAACACTGATTCATCCAGTAATGAAACAAGTGAAGTCTTTATGAGTGAGTCATTGAATCATTCACTCAAGAGATTCATTCAAAAACACTGATTCATCCAGTAATGAAACAAGTGAAGTCTTTATGAGTGAGTCACTGAATCATTCACTCAAGAGATTCACTCAAAAACACTGATTCATCCAGTAATGAAACAAGTGAAGTCTTTATGAGTGAGTCATTGAATCATTCACTCAAGAGATTCATTCAAAAACACTGATTCATCCAGTAATGAAACAAGTGAAGTCTTTATGAGTGAATCATTGAATCATTCATTCAAGAGATTCACTCAAAAACACTGATTCATCCAGTAATGAAACAAGTGAAGTCTTTATGAGTGAGTCACTGAATCATTCACTCAAGAGATTCACTCAAAAACACTGATTCATCCAGTAATGAAACAAGTGAAGTCTTTATGAGTGAGTCACTGAATCATTCACTCAAGAGATTCACTCAAAAACACTGAATCATCCAGTAATGAAAAAAGTGAAGTCTTTATGAGTGAGTCATTGAATCATTCACTCAAGAGATTCACTCAAAAACACTGATTCATCCAGTAATGAAACAAGTGAAGTCTTTATGAGTGAGTCATTGAATCATTCACTCAAGAGATTCATTCAAAAACACTGATTCATCCAGAAATGAAACAAGTGAAGTCTTTATGAGTGAGTCACTGAATCATTCACTCAAGAGATTCACTCAAAAACACTGATTCATCCAGTAATGAAACAAGTGAAGTCTTTATGAGTGAGTCATTGAATCATTCACTCAAGAGATTCACTCAAAAACACTGAATCATCCAGTAATGAAACAAGTGAAGTCTTTATGAGTGAGTCATTGAATCATTCACTCAAGAGATTCATTCAAAAACACTGATTCATCCAGAAATGAAACAAGTGAAGTCTTTATGAGTGAGTCACTGAATCATTCACTCAAGAGATTCACTCAAAAACACTGATTCATCCAGTAATGAAACAAGTGAAGTCTTTATGAGTGAGTCACTGAATCATTCACTCAAGAGATTCACTCAAAAACACTGATTCATCCAGTAATGAAACAAGTGAAGTCTTTATGAGTGAGTCACTGAATCATTCACTCAAGAGATTCACTCAAAAACACTGATTCATCCAGTAATGAAACAAGTGAAGTCTTTATGGGTGAGTCATTGAATCATTCACTCAAGAGATTCACTCAAAAACACTGATTCATCCAGTAATGAAACAAGTGAAGTCTTTATGAGTGAGTCATTGAATCATTTACTCAAGAGATTCACTCAAAAACACTGATTCATCCAGTAATGAAACAAGTGAAGTCTTTATGAGTGAGTCATTGAATCATTTACTCAAGAGATTCATTCAAAAACACTGATTCATCCAGTAATGAAACAAGTGAAGTCTTTATGAGTGAGTCATTGAATCATTCACTCAAGAGATTCACTCAAAAACACTGATTCATCCAGTAATGAAACAAGTGAAGTCTTTATGAGTGAGTCATTGAATCATTCACTCAAGAGATTCACTCAAAAACACTGATTCATCCAGTAATGAAACAAGTGAAGTCTTTATGAGTGAGTCATTGAATCATTCACTCAAGAGATTCATTCAAAAACACTGATTCATCCAGAAATGAAACAAGTGAAGTCTTTATGAGTGAGTCATTGAATCATTCACTCAAGAGATTCACTCAAAAACACTGATTCATCCAGTAATGAAACAAGTGAAGTCTTTATGAGTGAGTCATTGAATCATTCACTCAAGAGATTCACTCAAAAACACTGATTCATCCAGTAATGAAACAAGTGAAGTCTTTATGAGTGAGTCATTGAATCATTCACTCAAGAGATTCATTCAAAAACACTGATTCATCCAGAAATGAAACAAGTGAAGTCTTTATGAGTGAGTCACTGAATCATTCACTCAAGAGATTCACTCAAAAACACTGATTCATCCAGTAATGAAACAAGTGAAGTCTTTATGAGTGAGTCACTGAATCATTCACTCAAGAGATTCACTCAAAAACACTGATTCATCCAGTAATGAAACAAGTGAAGTCTTTATGAGTGAGTCACTGAATCATTCACTCAAGAGATTCACTCAAAAACACTGATTCATCCAGTAATGAAACAAGTGAAGTCTTTATGAGTGAGTCATTGAATCATTCACTCAAGAGATTCACTCAAAAACACTGATTCATCCAGTAATGAAACAAGTGAAGTCTTTATGAGTGAGTCATTGAATCATTCACTCAAGAGATTCATTCAAAAACACTGATTCATCCAGTAATGAAACAAGTGAAGTCTTTATGAGTGAGTCACTGAATCATTCACTCAAGAGATTCACTCAAAAACACTGATTCATCCAGTAATGAAACAAGTGAAGTCTTTATGAGTGAGTCATTGAATCATTCACTCAAGAGATTCATTCAAAAACACTGATTCATCCAGTAATGAAACAAGTGAAGTCTTTATGAGTGAATCATTGAATCATTCATTCAAGAGATTCACTCAAAAACACTGATTCATCCAGTAATGAAACAAGTGAAGTCTTTATGAGTGAGTCACTGAATCATTCACTCAAGAGATTCACTCAAAAACACTGATTCATCCAGTAATGAAACAAGTGAAGTCTTTATGAGTGAGTCACTGAATCATTCACTCAAGAGATTCACTCAAAAACACTGAATCATCCAGTAATGAAACAAGTGAAGTCTTTATGAGTGAGTCATTGAATCATTCACTCAAGAGATTCACTCAAAAACACTGATTCATCCAGTAATGAAACAAGTGAAGTCTTTATGAGTGAGTCATTGAATCATTCACTCAAGAGATTCATTCAAAAACACTGATTCATCCAGAAATGAAACAAGTGAAGTCTTTATGAGTGAGTCACTGAATCATTCACTCAAGAGATTCACTCAAAAACACTGATTCATCCAGTAATGAAACAAGTGAAGTCTTTATGAGTGAGTCATTGAATCATTCACTCAAGAGATTCACTCAAAAACACTGATTCATCCAGTAATGAAACAAGTGAAGTCTTTATGAGTGAGTCATTGAATCATTCACTCAAGAGATTCATTCAAAAACACTGATTCATCCAGAAATGAAACAAGTGAAGTCTTTATGAGTGAGTCACTGAATCATTCACTCAAGAGATTCACTCAAAAACACTGATTCATCCAGTAATGAAACAAGTGAAGTCTTTATGAGTGAGTCACTGAATCATTCACTCAAGAGATTCACTCAAAAACACTGATTCATCCAGTAATGAAACAAGTGAAGTCTTTATGAGTGAGTCACTGAATCATTCACTCAAGAGATTCACTCAAAAACACTGATTCATCCAGTAATGAAACAAGTGAAGTCTTTATGAGTGAGTCATTGAATCATTCACTCAAGAGATTCACTCAAAAACACTGATTCATCCAGTAATGAAACAAGTGAAGTCTTTATGAGTGAGTCATTGAATCATTCACTCAAGAGATTCACTCAAAAACACTGATTCATCCAGTAATGAAACAAGTGAAGTCTTTATGAGTGAGTCACTGAATCATTCACTCAAGAGATTCACTCAAAAACACTGATTCATCCAGTAATGAAACAAGTGAAGTCTTTATGAGTGAGTCACTGAATCATTCACTCAAGAGATTCACTCAAAAACACTGAATCATCCAGTAATGAAACAAGTGAAGTCTTTATGAGTGAGTCATTGAATCATTCACTCAAGAGATTCACTCAAAAACACTGATTCATCCAGTAATGAAACAAGTGAAGTCTTTATGAGTGAGTCACTGAATCATTCACTCAAGAGATTCACTCAAAAACACTGATTCATCCAGTAATGAAACAAGTGAAGTCTTTATGAGTGAGTCACTGAATCATTCACTCAAGAGATTCACTCAAAAACACTGATTCATCCAGTAATGAAACAAGTGAAGTCTTTATGAGTGAGTCACTGAATCATTCACTCAAGAGATTCACTCAAAAACACTGATTCATCCAGTAATGAAACAAGTGAAGTCTTTATGGGTGAGTCATTGAATCATTCACTCAAGAGATTCACTCAAAAACACTGATTCATCCAGTAATGAAACAAGTGAAGTCTTTATGAGTGAGTCATTGAATCATTTACTCAAGAGATTCACTCAAAAACACTGATTCATCCAGTAATGAAACAAGTGAAGTCTTTATGAGTGAGTCATTGAATCATTTACTCAAGAGATTCACTCAAAAACACTGATTCATCCAGTAATGAAACAAGTGAAGTCTTTATGAGTGAGTCATTGAATCATTCCCTCAAGAGATTCACTCAAAAACACTGATTCATCCAGTAATGAAACAAGTGAAGTCTTTATGAGTGAGTCACTGAATCATTCATTCAAGAGATTCACTCAAAAACACTGATTCATCCAGTAATGAAACAAGTGAAGTCTTTATGGGTGAGTCATTGAATCATTCACTCAAGAGATTCATTCAAAAACACTGATTCATCCAGTAATGAAACAAGTGAAGTCTTTATGAGTGAGTCACTGAATCATTCATTCAAGAGATTCACTCAAAAACACTGATTCATCCAGTAATGAAACAAGTGAAGTCTTTATGAGTGAGTCACTGAATCATTCACTTAAGAGATTCACTCAAAAACACTGATTCATCCAGTAATGAAACAAGTGAAGTCTTTATGAGTGAGTCACTGAATCATTCACTCAAGAGATTCACTCAAAAACACTGATTCATCCAGTAATGAAACAAGTGAAGTCTTTATGAGTGAGTCATTGAATCATTTACTCAAGAGATTCACTCAAAAACACTGATTCATCCAGTAATGAAACAAGTGAAGTCTTTATGAGTGAGTCACTGAATCATTCATTCAAGAGATTCACTCAAAAACACTGATTCATCCAGTAATGAAACAAGTGAAGTCTTTATGAGTGAGTCACTGAATCATTCACTCAAGAGATTCACTCAAAAACACTGATTCATCCAGTAATGAAACAAGTGAAGTCTTTATGAGTGAGTCACTGAATCATTCAATCAAGACATTCACTCAAAAACACTGATTCATCCAGTAATGAAACAAGTGAAGTCTTTATGAGTGAGTCATTGAATCATTCATTCAAGAGATTTGTTCAGAAACACTGATTCATCCAGTAATGAAACAAGTGAAGTCTTTATGTGTGAGTCATTGAATCATTCACTCAAGAGATTCATTCAAAAACACTGAATCATCCAGTAGTGACACAAGTGAAGTCTTAATGAGTGAGTCATTGAATCATTCACTCAAGAGATTCATTCAAAAACACTGAATCATCCAGTAGTGACACAAGTGAAGTCTTAATGAGTGAGTCATTGAATCATTCACTCAAGAGATTCATTCAAAAACACTGAATCATCCAGTAGTGACACAAGTGAAGTCTTAATGAGTGAGTCATTGAATCATTCACTCAAGAGATTCATTCAAAAACACTGAATCATCCAGTAGTGACACAAGTGAAGTCTTAATGAGTGAGTCATTGAATCATTCACTCAAGAGATTCATTCAAAAACACTGAATCATCCAGTAGTGACACAAGTGAAGTCTTTATGAGTGAGTCATTGAATCATTCACTCAAGAGATTCATTCAAAAACACTGAATCATCCAGTAATGACACAAGTGAAGTCTTTATGAGTGAGTCACTGAATCATTCACTCAAGAGATTCACTCAAAAACACTGATTCATCCAGTAATGAAACAAGTGAAGTCTTTATGAGTGAGTCATTGAATCATTTACTCAAGAGATTCACTCAAAAACACTGATTCATCCAGTAATAAAACAATTGAAGTCTTTATGAGTGAGTCATTGAATCATTTACTCAAGAGATTCATTCAAAAACACTGATTCATCCAGTAATGAAACAAGTGAAGTCTTTATGAGTGAGTCATTTAATCATTTACTTAAGAGATTCACTCTAAAACACTGATTCATCCAGTAATGAAACAATTGAAGTCTTTATGAGTGAGTCATTGAATCATTTACTCAAGAGATTCACTCAAAAACACTGATTCATCCAGTAATAAAACAATTGAAGTCTTTATGAGTGAGTCATTGAATCATTTACTCAAGAGATTCATTCAAAAACACTGATTCATCCAGTAATAAAACAATTGAAGTCTTTATGAGTGAGTCATTGAATCATTCACTCAAGAGATTCATTCAAAAACACTGATTCATCCAGTAATAAAACAAGTGAAGTCTTTATGAGTGAGTCACTGAATCATTCACTCAAGAGATTCACTCAAAAACACTGATTCATCCAGCAATGAAACAAGTGAAGTCTTTATGAGTGAGTCACTGAATCATTCACTCAAGAGATTCACTCAAAAACACTGATTCATCCAGTAATGACACAAGTGAAGTCTTTATGAGTGAGTCATTGAATCATTCACTCAAGAGATTCACTCAAAAACACTGATTCATCCAGTAATGAAACAAGTGAAGTCTTTATGAGTGAGTCATTGAATCATTCACTCAAGAGATTCACTCAAAAACACTGATTCATCCAGTAATGAAACAAGTGAAGTCTTTATGAGTGAGTCACTGAATCATTCACTCAAGAGATTCACTCAAAAACACTGATTCATCCAGTAATGAAACAAGTGAAGTCTTTATGAGTGAGTCATTGAATCATTCACTCAAGAGATTCACTCAAAAACACTGATTCATCCAGTAATGAAACAAGTGAAGTCTTTATGAGTGAGTCATTGAATCATTCACTCAAGAGATTCACTCAAAAACACTGATTCATCCAGTAATGAAACAAGTGAAGTCTTTATGAGTGAGTCATTGAATCATTTACTCAAGAGATTCACTCAAAAACACTGATTCATCCAGTAATGAAACAAGTGAAGTCTTTATGAGTGAGTCATTGAATCATTTACTCAAGAGATTCACTCAAAAACACTGATTCATCCAGTAATGAAACAAGTGAAGTCTTTATGAGTGAGTCATTGAATCATTCACTCAAGAGATTCACTCAAAAACACTGATTCATCCAGTAATGAAACAAGTGAAGTCTTTATGAGTGAGTCATTGAATCATTTACTCAAGAGATTCACTCAAAAACACTGATTCATCCAGTAATGAAACAAGTGAAGTCCTTATGAGTGAGTCACTGAATCATTCACTCAAGAGATTCACTCAAAAACACTGATTCATCCAGTAATGAAACAAGTGAAGTCTTTATGAGTGAGTCATTGAATCATTCATTCAAGAGATTTGTTCAGAAACACTGATTCATCCAGTAATGAAACAAGTGAAGTCTTTATGAGTGAGTCACTGAATCATTCACTCAAGAGATTCACTCAAAAACACTGATTCATCCAGTAATGAAACAAGTGAAGTCTTTATGAGTGAGTCATTGAATCATTCACTCAAGAGATTCACTCAAAAACACTGATTCATCCAGTAATGAAACAAGTGAAGTCTTTATGAGTGAGTCATTGAATCATTCACTCAAGAGATTCACTCAAAAACACTGATTCATCCAGTAATGAAACAAGTGAAGTCTTTATGAGTGAGTCATTGAATCATTCACTCAAGAGATTCACTCAAAAACACTGATTCATCCAGTAATGAAACAAGTGAAGTCTTTATGAGTGAGTCACTGAATCATTCACTCAAGAGATTCACTCAAAAACACTGATTCATCCAGTAATGAAACAAGTGAAGTCTTTATGAGTGAGTCATTGAATCATTCACTCAAGAGATTCACTCAAAAACACTGATTCATCCAGTAATGACACAAGTGAAGTCTTTATGAGTGAGTCATTGAATCATTCACTCAAGAGATTCACTCAAAAACACTGATTCATCCAGTAATGACACAAGTGAAGTCTTTATGAGTGAGTCACTGAATCATTCACTCAAGAGATTCACTCAAAAACACTGATTCATCCAGTAATGAAACAAGTGAAGTCTTTATGAGTGAGTCACTGAATCATTCACTCAAGAGATTCACTCAAAAACACTGATTCATCCAGTAATGAAACAAGTGAAGTCTTTATGAGTGAGTCATTGAATCATTCACTCAAGAGATTCACTCAAAAACACTGATTCATCCAGTAATGAAACAAGTGAAGTCTTTATGAGTGAGTCATTGAATCATTTACTCAAGAGATTCACTCAAAAACACTGATTCATCCAGTAATGAAACAAGTGAAGTCTTTATGAGTGAGTCATTGAATCATTTACTCAAGAGATTCACTCAAAAACACTGATTCATCCAGTAATGAAACAAGTGAAGTCTTTATGAGTGAGTCATTGAATCATTCACTCAAGAGATTCACTCAAAAACACTGATTCATCTAGTAATGAAACAAGTGAAGTCTTTATGAGTGAGTCATTGAATCATTTACTCAAGAGATTCACTCAAAAACACTGATTCATCCAGTAATGAAACAAGTGAAGTATTTATGAGTGAGTCACTGAATCATTCACTCAAGAGATTCACTCAAAAACACTGATTCATCCAGTAATGAAACAAGTGAAGTCCTTATGAGTGAGTCACTGAATCATTCACTCAAGAGATTCACTCAAAAACACTGATTCATCCAGTAATGAAACAAGTGAAGTCTTTATGAGTGAGTCATTGAATCATTCATTCAAGAGATTTGTTCAGAAACACTGATTCATCCAGTAATGAAACAAGTGAAGTCTTTATGAGTGAGTCACTGAATCATTCACTCAAGAGATTCACTCAAAAACACTGATTCATCCAGCAATGAAACAAGTGAAGTCTTTATGAGTGAGTCATTGAATCATTCACTCAAGAGATTCACTCAAAAACACTGATTCATCCAGTAATGAAACAAGTGAAGTCTTTATGAGTGAGTCATTGAATCATTCACTCAAGAGATTCACTCAAAAACACTGATTCATCCAGTAATGAAACAAGTGAAGTCTTTATGAGTGAGTCATTGAATCATTCACTCAAGAGATTCACTCAAAAACACTGATTCATCCAGTAATGAAACAAGTGAAGTCTTTATGAGTGAGTCATTGAATCATTCACTCAAGAGATTCACTCAAAAACACTGATTCATCCAGTAATGAAACAAGTGAAGTCTTTATGAGTGAGTCATTGAATCATTTACTCAAGAGATTCACTCAAAAACACTGATTCATCCAGTAATAAAACAATTGAAGTCTTTATGAGTGAGTCATTGAATCATTTACTCAAGAGATTCATTCAAAAACACTGATTCATCCAGTAATAAAACAATTGAAGTCTTTATGAGTGAGTCATTTAATCATTTACTTAAGAGATTCACTCTAAAACACTGATTCATCCAGTAATAAAACAATTGAAGTCTTTATGAGTGAGTCATTGAATCATTCACTCAAGAGATTCATTCAAAAACACTGATTCATCCAGTAATAAAACAAGTGAAGTCTTTATGAGTGAGTCACTGAATCATTCACTCAAGAGATTCACTCAAAAACACTGATTCATCCAGTAATGAAACAAGTGAAGTCTTTATGAGTGAGTCACTGAATCATTTACTCAAGAGATTCACTCAAAAACACTGATTCATCCAGTAATGAAACAAGTGAAGTCTTTATGAGTGAGTCATTGAATCATTCACTCAAGAGATTCACTCAAAAACACTGATTCATCCAGTAATGAAACAAGTGAAGTCTTTATGAGTGAGTCATTGAATCATTTACTCAAGAGATTCACTCAAAAACACTGATTCATCCAGTAATGAAACAAGTGAAGTATTTATGAGTGAGTCACTGAATCATTCACTCAAGAGATTCACTCAAAAACACTGATTTCATCCAGTAATGAAACAAGTGAAGTCTTTATGAGTGAGTCACTGAATCATTCACTCAAGAGATTCACTCAAAAACACTGATTCATCCAGTAATGAAACAAGTGAAGTCTTTATGAGTGAGTCACTGAATCATTTACTCAAGAGATTCACTCAAAAACACTGATTCATCCAGTAATGAAACAAGTGAAGTCTTTATGAGTGAGTCACTGAATCATTCACTCAAGAGATTCACTCAAAAACACTGATTCATCCAGTAATGAAACAAGTGAAGTCTTTATGAGTGAGTCATTGAATCATTCACTCAAGAGATTCACTCAAAAACACTGATTCATCCAGTAATGAAACAAGTGAAGTCTTTATGAGTGAGTCATTGAATCATTTACTCAAGAGATTCACTCAAAAACACTGATTCATCCAGTAATAAAACAATTGAAGTCTTTATGAGTGAGTCATTGAATCATTTACTCAAGAGATTCATTCAAAAACACTGATTCATCCAGTAATAAAACAATTGAAGTCTTTATGAGTGAGTCATTTAATCATTTACTTAAGAGATTCACTCTAAAACACTGATTCATCCAGTAATAAAACAATTGAAGTCTTTATGAGTGAGTCATTGAATCATTCACTCAAGAGATTCATTCAAAAACACTGATTCATCCAGTAATAAAACAAGTGAAGTCTTTATGAGTGAGTCACTGAATCATTCACTCAAGAGATTCACTCAAAAACACTGATTCATCCAGTAATGAAACAAGTGAAGTCTTTATGAGTGAGTCACTGAATCATTCACTCAAGAGATTCACTCAAAAACACTGATTCATCCAGTAATGAAACAAGTGAAGTCTTTATGAGTGAGTCATTGAATCATTTACTCAAGAGATTCACTCAAAAACACTGATTCATCCAGTAATAAAACAATTGAAGTCTTTATGAGTGAGTCATTGAATCATTTACTCAAGAGATTCATTCAAAAACACTGATTCATCCAGTAATAAAACAATTGAAGTCTTTATGAGTGAGTCATTTAATCATTTACTTAAGAGATTCACTCTAAAACACTGATTCATCCAGTAATGAAACAAGTGAAGTCTTTATGAGTGAGTCATTGAATCATTTACTCAAGAGATTCACTCAAAAACACTGATTCATCCAGTAATAAAACAATTGAAGTCTTTATGAGTGAGTCATTGAATCATTCACTCAAGAGATTCACTCAAAAACACTGATTCATCCAGTAATGAAACAAGTGAAGTCTTTATGAGTGAGTCATTGAATCATTTACTCAAGAGATTCACTCAAAAACACTGATTCATCCAGTAATGAAACAAGTGAAGTCTTTATGAGTGAGTCATTGAATCATTTACTCAAGAGATTCACTCAAAAACACTGATTCATCCAGTAATGAAACAAGTGAAGTCTTTATGAGTGAGTCATTGAATCATTCACTCAAGAGATTCACTCAAAAACACTGATTCATCCAGTAATGAAACAAGTGAAGTCTTTATGAGTGAGTCATTGAATCATTTACTCAAGAGATTCACTCAAAAACACTGATTCATCCAGTAATGAAACAAGTGAAGTATTTATGAGTGAGTCACTGAATCATTCACTCAAGAGATTCACTCAAAAACACTGATTTCATCCAGTAATGAAACAAGTGAAGTCTTTATGAGTGAGTCACTGAATCATTCACTCAAGAGATTCATTCAAAAACACTGATTCATCCAGTAATAAAACAAGTGAAGTCTTTATGAGTGAGTCACTGAATCATTCACTCAAGAGATTCACTCAAAAACACTGATTCATCCAGTAATGAAACAAGTGAAGTCTTTATGAGTGAGTCACTGAATCATTCACTCAAGAGATTCACTCAAAAACACTGATTCATCCAGTAATGAAACAAGTGAAGTCTTTATGAGTGAGTCATTGAATCATTCACTCAAGAGATTCACTCAAAAACACTGATTCATCCAGTAATGAAACAAGTGAAGTCTTTATGAGTGAGTCATTGAATCATTTACTCAAGAGATTCACTCAAAAACACTGATTCATCCAGTAATGAAACAAGTGAAGTATTTATGAGTGAGTCACTGAATCATTCACTCAAGAGATTCACTCAAAAACACTGATTTCATCCAGTAATGAAACAAGTGAAGTCTTTATGAGTGAGTCACTGAATCATTCACTCAAGAGATTCACTCAAAAACACTGATTCATCCAGTAATGAAACAAGTGAAGTCTTTATGAGTGAGTCACTGAATCATTTACTCAAGAGATTCACTCAAAAACACTGATTCATCCAGTAATGAAACAAGTGAAGTCTTTATGAGTGAGTCACTGAATCATTCACTCAAGAGATTCACTCAAAAACACTGATTCATCCAGTAATGAAACAAGTGAAGTCTTTATGAGTGAGTCATTGAATCATTCACTCAAGAGATTCACTCAAAAACACTGATTCATCCAGTAATGAAACAAGTGAAGTCTTTATGAGTGAGTCATTGAATCATTTACTCAAGAGATTCACTCAAAAACACTGATTCATCCAGTAATAAAACAATTGAAGTCTTTATGAGTGAGTCATTGAATCATTTACTCAAGAGATTCATTCAAAAACACTGATTCATCCAGTAATAAAACAATTGAAGTCTTTATGAGTGAGTCATTTAATCATTTACTTAAGAGATTCACTCTAAAACACTGATTCATCCAGTAATAAAACAATTGAAGTCTTTATGAGTGAGTCATTGAATCATTCACTCAAGAGATTCATTCAAAAACACTGATTCATCCAGTAATAAAACAAGTGAAGTCTTTATGAGTGAGTCACTGAATCATTCACTCAAGAGATTCACTCAAAAACACTGATTCATCCAGTAATGAAACAAGTGAAGTCTTTATGAGTGAGTCACTGAATCATTCACTCAAGAGATTCACTCAAAAACACTGATTCATCCAGTAATGAAACAAGTGAAGTCTTTATGAGTGAGTCATTGAATCATTTACTCAAGAGATTCACTCAAAAACACTGATTCATCCAGTAATAAAACAATTGAAGTCTTTATGAGTGAGTCATTGAATCATTTACTCAAGAGATTCATTCAAAAACACTGATTCATCCAGTAATAAAACAATTGAAGTCTTTATGAGTGAGTCATTGAATCATTTACTCAAGAGATTCACTCAAAAACACTGATTCATCCAGTAATAAAACAATTGAAGTCTTTATGAGTGAGTCATTGAATCATTCACTCAAGAGATTCATTCAAAAACACTGATTCATCCAGTAATAAAACAAGTGAAGTCTTTATGAGTGAGTCACTGAATCATTCACTCAAGAGATTCACTCAAAAACACTGATTCATCCAGTAATGAAACAAGTGAAGTCTTTATGAGTGAGTCACTGAATCATTCACTCAAGAGATTCACTCAAAAACACTGATTCATCCAGTAATGAAACAAGTGAAGTCTTTATGAGTGAGTCATTGAATCATTCACTCAAGAGATTCACTCAAAAACACTGATTCATCCAGTAATGAAACAAGTGAAGTCTTTATGAGTGAGTCATTGAATCATTTACTCAAGAGATTCACTCAAAAACACTGATTCATCCAGTAATGAAACAAGTGAAGTCTTTATGAGTGAGTCATTGAATCATTTACTCAAGAGATTCACTCAAAAACACTGATTCATCCAGTAATGAAACAAGTGAAGTCTTTATGAGTGAGTCATTGAATCATTCACTCAAGAGATTCACTCAAAAACACTGATTCATCCAGTAATGAAACAAGTGAAGTCTTTATGAGTGAGTCATTGAATCATTTACTCAAGAGATTCACTCAAAAACACTGATTCATCCAGTAATGAAACAAGTGAAGTCTTTATGAGTGAGTCACTGAATCATTCACTCAAGAGATTCACTCAAAAACACTGATTCATCCAGTAATGAAACAAGTGAAGTCTTTATGAGTGAGTCACTGAATCATTTACTCAAGAGATTCACTCAAAAACACTGATTCATCCAGTAATGAAACAAGTGAAGTCTTTATGAGTGAGTCACTGAATCATTCACTCAAGAGATTCACTCAAAAACACTGATTCATCCAGTAATGAAACAAGTGAAGTCTTTATGAGTGAGTCATTGAATCATTCACTCAAGAGATTCACTCAAAAACACTGATTCATCCAGTAATGAAACAAGTGAAGTCTTTATGAGTGAGTCATTGAATCATTTACTCAAGAGATTCACTCAAAAACACTGATTCATCCAGTAATAAAACAATTGAAGTCTTTATGAGTGAGTCATTGAATCATTTACTCAAGAGATTCATTCAAAAACACTGATTCATCCAGTAATAAAACAATTGAAGTCTTTATGAGTGAGTCATTTAATCATTTACTTAAGAGATTCACTCTAAAACACTGATTCATCCAGTAATAAAACAATTGAAGTCTTTATGAGTGAGTCATTGAATCATTCACTCAAGAGATTCATTCAAAAACACTGATTCATCCAGTAATAAAACAAGTGAAGTCTTTATGAGTGAGTCACTGAATCATTCACTCAAGAGATTCACTCAAAAACACTGATTCATCCAGTAATGAAACAAGTGAAGTCTTTATGAGTGAGTCACTGAATCATTCACTCAAGAGATTCACTCAAAAACACTGATTCATCCAGTAATGAAACAAGTGAAGTCTTTATGAGTGAGTCACTGAATCATTCATTCAAGAGATTCACTCAAAAACACTGATTCATCCAGTAATGAAACAAGTGAAGTCTTTATGAGTGAGTCATTGAATCATTTACTCAAGAGATTCACTCAAAAACACTGATTCATCCAGTAATAAAACAATTGAAGTCTTTATGAGTGAGTCATTGAATCATTTACTCAAGAGATTCACTCAAAAACACTGATTCATCCAGTAATAAAACAATTGAAGTCTTTATGAGTGAGTCATTTAATCATTTACTTAAGAGATTCACTCTAAAACACTGATTCATCCAGTAATAAAACAATTGAAGTCTTTATGAGTGAGTCATTGAATCATTCACTCAAGAGATTCATTCAAAAACACTGATTCATCCAGTAATAAAACAAGTGAAGTCTTCATGAGTGAGTCATTGAATCATTTACTCAAGAGATTCACTCAAAAACACTGATTCATCCAGTAATGAAACAAGTGAAGTCTTTATGAGTGAGTCATTGAATCATTCACTCAAGAGATTCACTCAAAAACACTGATTCATCCAGTAATGAAACAAGTGAAGTCTTTATGAGTGAGTCACTGAATCATTCACTCAAGAGATTCACTCAAAAACACTGATTCATCCAGTAATGAAACAAGTGAAGTCTTTATGAGTGAGTCACTGAATCATTCACTCAAGAGATTTGTTCAGAAATAATGATACCCAACCCTAATAAGCCACCATGCGCTGAACATCTTCTGCATATTCGTGATGAGATTATTGAAAAACATCAAACCTGTGGAGGGGAAATATTTATGGGTTCACTGTTCTTTTTTAAATGTTGCATTAGAGTTTGAACTGGTAAATGAAAAGGGTACTGACTTTAACTATTCTTTTCTTATTAGTTATGTGAGGCTATGGGGTCACGGTATTTCCCAGCCCGGTCCATGCTTTTCCAAAAGGAGCCGAGTGGAGTCACGTACCGCGTGCCCGCGCTGATCTACGTTCCTCGCTCCGGACGTTTCTTGGCCTTCTGTGAGGAGAGACTGACTCCAGCAGACGCTCAAGCACATCTGCTGGTCATGCGCAAGGGCACGTTTTATAAAAACTATGTGGACGTAAGACACATTCTAACATCGGCCAATACTATTACAGCTACAGTATTAAACCAATAGAATATGTTTTTTCATAATCAAAAAGCCTCTTATTTCTGTCCTCAGTGGAAGGACATGGAGGTGTTGAGTAGTGCTCGACTGGAGGGCCACCGCTCAATGAACCCGTGCCCTGTTTATGATGAGTTCACGGGCACCATCTTCCTGTTCTTCATCGCGGTTCTGGGCCACACCTCTGAGTCTTACCAGTTAATCACAGGGAAGAACGTGACACGGCTCTGCTATGTGTCCAGCAGTGACCACGGGGACAGCTGGAGCGCCGTTACTGACCTCACCAGGACGCTCATAGGGGACACCATTAAAGGTACAGTCTGACAGAGCATCTTCCTCAGGTCAATGTTAATGTAGTCTCTCTTATTCCAGATTGAAAGGTATAGTTCACCCAAAAACCTGATGTCAGTCTCTCTTCTGTGGAACACAACCGGAGGTTTTTCAATGAACCAATGATTGGGTCAATTCAACACAATGGCTATGCATTTTGGTTTAATCAATGCTTCACATCTGAGATTGTAAACAGTGAAATGTTTGTTTGATCAGTCCATCACCTCAATCTCTGGCTTAAGGTTTGTGTTTGTCTGACCAATTGAAGTTTCTCAATTCCTTTTGCTGATGCCAGTATTGCAGAAAGTAAACACTCTCAGGAAAAAAGGTACAGTGGAGGTACAATTTTGTTCCTTGGGGAACAAAACGTATTACTTTAAAGGTACACAATTGGTCCTTAGGGTACAATTATACCATTGTTTCCCTCTACTTATGGGTACCACCCCAGTGGCAGCCATGTTGTACTCATGTTTTGAGAGTGTAGACTGCAGTCTTAAGCCCAACGCCGACAGTCACCAAATTACAACACATCACTTGTCAGACATCCTAATGCTGCGTTCACACTAAACGCGAATTGAGCGTCAAAATCGTGTCTAGTTTCACGCGCGTACATTTTGAATGCATTCGCGCGTCAGCAGAGAATTGGACGCGCGTAGAAATCGAGCGCTGGAAGCGAAATTGACGCGCGTTCAAGGCACTCCAGGAGAAATATGTCATAAAACACCACTCTGCCTCTTTTCATTTTCATTAAACATATATATTAAGCATTAATAGCCACACAAATGTGGTCCAGGCAACTCCTACATTATCTTCTGCATGTATGTTTAAATATCCTTAAAATATAAAGTTATGAAACTTCTCTTTGCCCTCAGTCAAAACGATTTGGCAGACAACAAATTATATATTCATGAGAGCAAAGATCGCCCGTTAGATCCACACAAGACGAACCACTACAGGACATCAGAGCCAGCGGCAGACGCCAGAAGGACTGGCCGAGGTAAGGCTGCCTTCGCTGGGGTTATGAGCAGTGATTGCCCGGTGATAGCCTGGATCTCACAACTCCAAAAACACCAGATTAATTTTTTTAAATAGGCGCTCTCTTTATAAATAAACCACAGATTTGAGCTTTAAACAACTACATTCCCACCTGAAAACGTCTTAAAACTACATTTTGTGACACAATAGTACTGTTTTTAATTTATGCAGGGTTTCTCATACACGTCACTTTACCACGTGACAGCAGCGAGCAGGCTCCTGATTGGTTAACGCGGCGCGAATTGACGCCAAAGTTCAAATTTTTCAACTCGGGCGTCAGACGCGAATTCGCTTCAAACGCGTGAATGCACAAAAGCACCATTCGCGTGTAACGCGCGTATCGCGCAAGACGCTCAATTCGCATCCAATTCGCGCCGTTCGCGCGAACTGGACGCGCGAATGAGGCGGATTCGCGTCCTTCGCGCCGCGCGTAACGCGCCTCCCGCGCCGCGGGACCTCCAGACGCGCGTCAACGCGCCTTTCCATTGACTTAACATTGAAATCACTCGCGCCAGACGCTCAATTCGCGTTTGGTGTGAACGCAGCATTAGGGTGTTTTCACACTCCAGTCAGAATTTGACTCTGATACTGCTCTGTTGGGCTGTGATTATGGGGCGTGTTTCAACCGAACCAGGAAAGATTTCAATTGGATAGACCTACAACCAATCAGAGCAACGGAGCGATGCATAACGTTAGTTGTCAAATGTCAACAGAACTCAACTGCACTGTGTTGCCAAGTCCGCGGGTTGAAGCGACCCCAATTATGTGATATACAGACCCAGGAATGCGAATTTTAGCAGGAAGCCCTGCCAAAATAACACATATTTTACCCCCCAAATGCTATTTTTTCCGGAGAACACCCCGGAAAGCAATTGGGCTTGTTTTTGGCTAGTTTTGAGTAGCAGTTGGGCGGGTTTTGTTGTAAAAACTTGGCAACCCTGTCTGTGCGCGCTGGAATAAGTCACGTTAGAAGAAGAAGATGAGTGTAAACGATCTTTGCCGGTGTTGTAAAAAAAGAATGTAAGGATACACAGAGTACTGACCAACACCATCATCATTTCTGAGAGAAATAGTAAAGGTGAACGCATATACCAACAAGTTCTCCGTTTAGGATTAGAACAAATTCAACCCAAGCGCCTTTGATGACATGGATGATTGCGTTACTGTTGATCATCTGTCCATCATCGTCTAAAGCCCGCCCTGATAATTTCATTGGTCCGAACAGTTTCTGTCCGGGCATAATTACTCCTCTACGGATCAAGTCCAGACCGAACTGCCCGAGTTAAAATGTTGTGGGCGGGGCTAAGTTTGGCTGGCATCCAGACTAGCGGTTCGCTTGATTTTAGCCCATATGTGAACACTCCAAACAATCTCAGACCCCTTTAAAGTGAACCGAACCGAGACCATCTCGGGAGGTGGTCTGGGTACAGTTCAATCTGATTTTATGGTACGGTTCACTAAAAACACGCAATCTGAACACAAACCGCTCTGGGCTTACTTGATTTTTCTGTTCGCGGATTCCAGTGTAGTTTGGTCATCAGATGCCTCCGTACAAATCGGCTGTTCATCACGGCTGCTGCTTCTGGCAATTCTCTACAAATTATTCGGTCACAACTTACACTTGTTTATTGTAATTTCAACCGCTTCCGAACCGTGTAAGAGAGAAGCTGCACGCCTTTAGTTTAAAATGCTGTTACGACGAGCGCACACACCTAAAGCGCGTGCACAGAAGCCATCAGCTGTCACAGCGCGCGCACTAAACGGCATCTTTAGCGTCTTATTGCCTTTATTTTAAAGTGTCAAAAACACACAAGTTTCACATAAACAGGTGGTTTTGTTTTGAGTGAATGGAAACATCTGCATTACTAGCCTTTGCAGTTTTCCATTTCTTACTTGAATGCTGTTTTAAGGCACTTTAACTGGACATTTTAAAGCAGTTTATTTAATTAGCATCTTTTTAAATTATTTTATTGTATTGTTTATTTTTTGTATGCTGATGCAATAAAATAAACATGATTCAAGGAAAACAATTCAAAATGTTATTTACAAAGGTGGATGTGTGATATAGCTAGTGCAAGAATATGTAGTATTGCAAAAAATTTTTTTTTTTTGTGTAAAAAGATGAACAACTCAATTCATTTTTTTATTTTTATTTTTTACAAATAAATATCTTGGTTACCGAGGCACAAACAATGTGAGTGAATGGGATCAAATGTTGAAGGGTCAGCCATCAAACACTGAACTGGACTAGATCCAAAAAGAAACATTATGACCACAAAGGGGTCTGAGACCACATTCCTACTGAAGTGGACCAAAAAAGGATCGGAGTCCTCTTTCAGGTACAGTGTGAACGTGAAGAGAACTGGGTCCTTTTTCACTTGGTTCACCTTTTGGTCCACTTAAAGGAGTCTGAGTTCGGTAATTTTAAAGACGACCCAGGTGTGAAAACACCCTAACACAGATTCGGCCTGTTCAATCCGACGGGTAACACACACTGATTCGACAAAACCCAAAGTGTCTGTCAGTGTGGTATGAACTGGCCTTTAATTTCCACGTTTACTCTACTTTGTTCGATATTTCGCACTAACATGATGTCTTTAAAGTAACTGTGTGTGTTTTATTGCTGGCAGAGTGGGCCACTTTTGCTGTGGGTCCAGGTCACGGAACCCAATTAAAATCCGGGAGGCTAATAATCCCGGCCTATGCCTACCACATTGACTGCAGAAACTGCTTCGGCAGGAAGTGCAAGACGTCGTCGCACTCGTTCTGTTTCTATAGTGACACGCACGGACTGGTGTGGCGTTGTGGAGAGGCGCTGTCTGCGCCAGAGAGCGTGGAGTGTCAGATGGTGTCTGTAGATGAGGAAGATGGACTCAACACGCTGTACTGCAACGCCCGGAGTGTATCAGGGTTCCGGGTGCAGGCCGTTAGTTTTGATAATGGAGCTGTTTTTCACGACGGCCAGCTGGTGCAGAAACTAGTGGAGCCCAGAAACGGGTGCCATGGCAGTGTGATTGGATTTCCCGCCCCAATCTACCAGCTCGGCCAATCCCAACACCTTCTGAGACAGTCGAGGTCCATCTACAGCACATCCCCGGCTCAGAACTTCCTCCCTCCGACATGGGTGGTATACACTCACCCCACATGCTCGAATGCCCGCCGCGACCTGGGCGTTTACCTCAGTCTCCTGCCTCGAGACCCAGACAGCTGGTCAGGACCGTGGGTCATATACGATGGCCCGAGTGCATACTCAGACTTGGCCTATGTGGAGCTGATGTCTGCTGACGCCCCAGCGGTCGCCGCCTTTGCCTGCCTGTTTGAGAACGGCACAAGGACGGCTTATGATGAGATTTCCTTCTGCATCTTCACACTGTATGAGCTAATCGACCACCTTCCACACAACAACCAGCAAAGAAGAGGCTTCAAGCAGAGGAACAGAGTCTGGGAGCGCTGCTTTATCTGCTGATCTATCTATCTATCTATCTATCTATCTATCTATCTATCTATCTATCTATCTATCTATAATAAAACTTTTCTTTTTGTTTTAAAGCTCTGTTCTTTGACATATTGTATGTTCACATATTCTGGGTTTAATGATCAAAAATGCTGGAAAAAGTGAGTTAAGAGACCACAGCCAAATTAGCAGTTTCTCTGGATTTACTCATTTGCTGGGTAAAAAACAGTCAAATCAAGTTAAGCTCACGGACGTGCAGAGAGATTCTCAGGGACAGGGGCTAAAATGTAAAAAATGGCCATAGATATATATTTTGGTGTGTGGTGGTGTTTTAAAATGAGGAGGCAAAGTCCGGACATTTTTTTGACATATCAAATATAAATATATGTCCCTGTTACACTTCATTTTCCTAGTTAAATAAACATTAGGCTACACAAATGTTCTTTTTAAGTCCACGTATTTAGGCCGACATCAAGCCCAGTAAGCACTGAGTGTCAAAGAGAGAAACGAAGATGTATCTTTAATTTCCCCAAGCTGAAAAACCCCACAGTCATCATGTTTTCCGGCCATTTCAGGTTTGATTTTGACGTGACATAGAGCAGTGATATCCAGGTTACTTACTTTTCAATTAGTCTTTAGGCCGATTCGAGAACGCACAAAATCAAGAGGTGGGATTTATCACGTGAATCAATCATATCCAACCATAACCGATCATATCCAACCATAACCGATCATATCCAATCATAACCGATCATATCCAATCATAGCGCGGCTTTGGCGGGTCTGTTAAAAGTCAATGGGCTCACTTTACCTGTGGGTGTCGCTGTTGGACACTGTTATTTTACGAAACAATCAATTTTTACACTTTTTACAGTTTTTCTCCATTGGTTTGGCTCATTTCTTGAAACAGAAATTACATTCTCAAAACAACATGGACAAATCTCCAAACCACTTGGCAATTGTTCACAACAGAATAGCATTTCTCATTAATTTCATCAAATTACAAATGTCTAAGTACATGTCTCAATGTCTCAGTACATCTCTGCAAATGATTAAGTACAGGTAGCCTACATTTAGCACAATTTCCAAGTGAATAGATCTTGTTGATCTAAACTGATGGTCGTTCGCTCCAAAACGTATCAGCGCCATTTCATTGTATAAGTCATCACATGCACAATAGTCTGTTCAATTGTCAAAATTAGTCAAAAACATAATACCATGAATACCATTTATGAATCCCTTGGAACATTTGATACATTTATTACAGCAATTGACAGTCAGGTGAAACTAGAACTTGACTAATGAAGGAGGACTTTCACACATCTCAGATGACCAATCAAACCGTATGTTTAGTTACCTGCCAGGTGCTGTCCATGACTGTGCCAAACATGTATGTAAAGAGCTTGACCATGCAGGACCAGTACCATTTCTGAACTTGGAGGCAGCTGGCCAAGTAAATGAACAAGGGCAACTGCCTGCTTGAGGAAGAGTGAAGATGAGAGGGGGAGCCCGTGGAGGAAGAGGGGTAGAGAGGGGAAGGGGGATGAGAGGGGTAGAGAGGGGAAGGGGGGGTGAGAGGGGTAGAGAGGGGAAGGGGGATGAGAGGGGTAGAGAGGGGAAGGGGGGGTGAGAGGGGTAGAGAGGGGAAGGGGGGATGAGAGGGGTAGAGAGGGGAAGGGGGGGTGAGAGTGGTAGAGAGGGGAAGGGGAGTGATGGGGGTAGAGAGGGGAAGGGGGATGAGAGGGGAAGAGGGGAAGAGGGGAAGAGAGGGGTAGAGAGGGGAAGGGGAGTGAGGGGGGTAGAGAGGGGAAGAGGGGATGAGAGGGGTAGAGAGGGGAAGGGGGTAGAGAGGGGTAGAGAGGGGAAGGGGGATGAGAGGGGTAGAGAGGGGAAGGGGGGGTGAGAGGGGAGGAGAGAGGGGAAGGGGGGGTGAGAGGGGTAGAGAGGGGAAGGGGGGATGAGAGGGGTAGAGAGGGGAAGGGGGGTGAGAGTGGTAGAGAGGGGAAGGGGAGTGATGGGGGTAGAGAGGGGAAGGGGGATGAGAGGGGAAGAGGGGAAGAGAGGGGTAGAGAGGGGAAGGGGAGTGAGGGGGGTAGAGAGGGGAAGAGGGGATGAGAGGGGTAGAGAGGGGAAGGGGGATGAGAGGGGAAGAGGGGAAGAGAGGGGTAGAGAGGGGAAGGGGAGTGATGGGGGTAGAGAGGGGAAGGGGGATGAGAGGGGAAGAGGGGAAGAGAGGGGTAGAGAGGGGAAGGGGAGTGAGGGGGGTAGAGAGGGGAAGAGGGGATGAGAGGGGTAGAGAGGGGAAGGGGGATGAGAGGGGAAGAGGGGAAGAGAGGGGTAGAGAGGGGAAGGGGAGTGAGGGGGGTAGAGAGGGGAAGAGGGGATGAGAGGGGTAGAGGGGATGAGAGGGGAAGGGGGGTGAGAGGGGTAGAGAGGGGAAGGGGAGTGAGGGGGGTAGAGAGGGGAAGAGAGGAAATATTATGCAAAATATTGCATTGCAAATATTGCAAATACAATGCAAATATTGCATTGATTTCACTTCAGCTGATAAAGCATACAAACACAGCGCGAGCGTCACTGCGGGAAGCAGACAGTGTCCCACTCACGTCTCCTTTGCAGATCTAGGGCACTATATAGTTCCCTATCCCCTAGTGCACTATATAGGGCATAAGGAACGATCAGACAGTGCACTATATAGGGGATAAGGAACGATCAGACAGTGCACTATATAGGGGATAGGGAACGATCAGACAGTGCACTATATAGGGGATAAGGAACGATCAGACAGTGCACTATATAGGGGATAAGGAACGATCAGACAGTGCACTATATAGGGGATAGGGAACGATCAGACAGTGCACTATATAGGGGATAGGGAACGATCAGACAGTGCAGTATATAGGGGATAAGGAACGATCAGACAGTGCA
Source organism: Romanogobio albipinnatus (assembly GCA_023566225.1). Taxonomy (NCBI): domain Eukaryota; kingdom Metazoa; phylum Chordata; class Actinopteri; order Cypriniformes; family Gobionidae; genus Romanogobio; species Romanogobio albipinnatus. The sequence goes on from JAKRKY010000046.1 coordinate 139,394, forward strand.
GTATATAGGGGATAGGGAACGATCAGACAGTGCACTATATAGGGGATAGGGAACGATCAGACAGTGCAGTATATAGGGGATAAGGAATGATCAGACAGTGCAGTATATAGGGGATAAGGAATGATCAGACAGTGCACTATATAGGGGATAGGGAACGATCAGACAGTGCAGTATATAGGGGATAAGGAATGATCAGACAGTGCAGTATATAGGGGATAAGGAATGATCAGACAGTGCACTATATAGGGGATAGGGAACGATCAGACAGTGCACTATATAGGGGATAGGGAACGATCAGACAGTGCACTATATAGGGGATAGGGAACGATCAGACAGTGCAGTATATAGGGGATAAGGAACGATCAGACAGTGCAGTATATAGGGGATAGGGAACGATCAGACAGTGCAGTATATAGGGGATAAGGAATGATCAGACAGTGCAGTATATAGGGGATAAGGAATGATCAGACAGTGCACTATATAGGGGATAGGGAACGATCAGACAGTGCACTATATAGGGGATAGGGAACGATCAGACAGTGCACTATATAGGGGATAAGGAACGATCAGACAGTGCACTATATAGGGGATAGGGAACGATCAGACAGTGCACTATATAGGGGATAGGGAACGATCAGACAGTGCACTATATAGGGGATAAGGAATGATCAGACAGTGCAGTATATAGGGGATAAGGAATGATCAGACAGTGCACTATATAGGGGATAGGGAACGATCAGACAGTGCACTATATAGGGGATAGGGAACGATCAGACAGTGCACTATATAGGGGATAAGGAATGATCAGACAGTGCAGTATATAGGGGATAAGGAATGATCAGACAGTGCAGTATATAGGGGATAAGGAATGATCAGACAGTGCACTATATAGGGGATAGGGAACGATCAGACAGTGCAGTATATAGGGGATAAGGAATGATCAGACAGTGCACTATATAGGGGATAGGGAACGATCAGACAGTGCACTATATAGGGGATAGGGAACGATCAGACAGTGCAGTATATAGGGGATAAGGAATGATCAGACAGTGCAGTATATAGGGGATAGGGAATGATCAGACAGTGCAGTATATAGGGGATAAGGAATGATCAGACAGTGCACTATATAGGGGATAGGGAACGATCAGACAGTGCAGTATATAGGGGATAAGGAATGATCAGACAGTGCACTATATAGGGGATAGGGAACGATCAGACAGTGCACTATATAGGGGATATGGAACGATCAGACAGTGCAATATATAGGGGATAAGGAACGATCAGACAGTGCACTATATAGGGGATAGGGAACGATCAGACAGTGCACTATATAGGGGATATGGAACGATCAGACAGTGCAATATATAGGGGATAAGGAACGATCAGACAGTGCACTATATAGGGGATAGGGAACGATCAGACAGTGCACTATATAGGGGATAGGGAACGATCAGACAGTGCACTATATAGGGGATAAGGAACGATCAGACAGTGCACTATATAGGGGATAAGGAACGATCAGACAGTGCACTATATAGGGGATAAGGAATGATCAGACAGTGCACTATATAGGGGATAAGGAATGATCAGACAGTGCACTATATAGGGGATAGGGAACGATCAGACAGTGCACTATATAGGGGATAAGGAACGATCAGACAGTGCACTATATAGGGGATAAGGAATGATCAGACAGTGCACTATATAGGGGATAAGGAATGATCAGACAGTGCACTATATAGGGGATAAGGAATGATCAGACAGTGCACTATATAGGGGATAGGGAACGATCAGACAGTGCACTATATAGGGGATAAGGAACGATCAGACAGTGCAGTATATAGGGGATAAGGAACGATCAGACAGTGCACTATATAGGGGATAAGGAACGATCAGACAGTGCACTATATAGGGGATAAGGAACGATCAGACAGTGCACTATATAGGGGATAAGGAATGATCAGACAGTGCACTATATAGGGGATAAGGAACGATCAGACAGTGCACTATATAGGGGATAAGGAACATGACTTGAATAAATACATTTCTGTTTAATTAAAACATTATTCATTATTTGGTCATTTTTTGAGATGTTTTGAATGTTTTTTTCTTTAAATAATGTATTTATTTATTTTAATGACTGATGGTTTATGATGTGATCAATAATATGTATAAGAGCATTAACCAGCATTAAAGATTAATACTGGTTCATAAACCTATGCAAATTATCTGCTGAAGTCTATTGCAGATATAAATATTCATATATGCATCTAACTACGATTGCAGACGCTCAGTCAACTTGCTCTTGAATGTTCACAGACCTGCTTTGACTGTTCCAATATGGCGGATGACTTGCTATGGCAGCCCATAGAAACAACCTCTAATGAGGCATCTATGTATATATTTATCATATATATATATCATATATGTGTAGGTAACACTTAAGAATCAATCAATGTCTAAATCAATCAATCAATCAAAACGTGTGACATTATACAAAACTATAGAGGTAACTATAACATGTGATGTATGATGATGTATAAGAGGATTAAAATATATATTATAAACAATATTCCGAGGTTAATCACCTGTGTTCTTTGTCTTCTACCCTTCGTCTGTGTTGTTGCTGGGTTTGCACCTGTACATAGGAATTATAAAAATAAAAATACAGACTACACAAAAGAACAATATATACTTTTAAAATATGTAAAAACTTCATATTCAATTATTTTTAATATTATACATAATTCAATTATTTAACTAAAAAACAATTACTTTATTTGAATGAACAGTTTTCACAATATTTATTTTTACATTTTAATGTGTATTATTATTATTATTATTATATTCGCTGTATCCGTTTTGATTTGTTTTGGTATGCATACATTTATTCTAGTTAGACGGTCATGGGCTAGGCCAATACTGTGGTTATTAATAAAAGTTAATGTCACTGAGCAGTTATGATGTTCACGCTGGCTTACGCTTCAATTTACTTCTGGGTATTTTATAATGTCCTATATCCTTATTCCAAAGTAAATTCACTACCAATAGTAACTCAGTTAACCTTAGTTACCACACAAAGCACCCTGATTACATGTTGTTTTGTTCTCACATTTTTACATGATACAATTTAGTTGATAACATCCCTGAGTTGGCCTCGATTGCCGCGAAGATGAGAAGAATCCACAATGCATTGAGTCGAACGTTTCTGTGTCATATCGCCTACTGCCGCCAGGGGCGCTAATTTAGGAAACGCTCCAGTGGGTCGTATTCAAGGGAGGGTGCAAACCACCTTAGTGGTCGTATGAGTTGGAGGACTTGTTGCAGCGAAAGCATGAGAACAGGTTGTGAAAGAATGACGAGCTGTGTTACAAGTGTGATCAGTTTGGACTTTTGTACAAGAGTTTTGAAAATGTACACGTTACTTGTGAAAACAGTACCAAAGCGAATAAAAAATATTTTTTTAAATAAAAAAGGTTATTGAATACACTTTTGTTAATAGACAAACACTTATTATTGTTATAAATGAAACTCTATTATAATTAGTACAATTAAAAAGCATCTAAAAAACCTGCTTTTGATAGGAAACAAAGTGTAAGCTTTTACATTTATTTTTAAGTTTTAAAAAGAAATTCAAACCATTAATAACGTTGTGGCGCACTTAATGTGGCATAACAATTAAAGCCAGAGCCGTTGAAAAACACAGTTGTGACTATATTCAATAATATTGATTGAATATTTTGAGGAGATATTTTGGTACTAAACATTATTTGTGCAATAATTATGGTCCGTTAATGACCACTTAAAACATTTTCTTCTAATATGTTTATTAATTATATTATAATTAGTGTAGTAATTAAGGTTAAAATAGAGAATTCCACTGCAAAGAGGCAAATTAGAGTCTTTTTGTGGCTGGAAAAAAAACTAAATTCATTTGTAATGCCATTAGGTGCCTGTATGGCTCTTTAATAAATATACATGTAGGCCTATCTAGTCTAGTTGCTCAAAAAAGTATGGCAGATCATAACTGCTTACTTATTAGTGACATATGTGAAATTTTAAAACGTTAATAACTTACATCCTAAAGTGAATATTAATGAATGCTATAGCAAATATACTTTATTTTAAATACATATAAAATGCTACTGAATCAAGATCGAAATCGATAACCTGAAGACATCTACATGCCAATATTCAGTGACAGTCATAGCGCCACCTGCGGGCAACAGGAAATGCCTTGTTTTACATTGTGATTAACTCCTCATTGAGATTTAACCATAACAACATATTTGGTCAGTCTAATCTTAAGGCCTTGGTGATGTTAAATTGGCGTGTCAGTGGCGGCCTCACAAAGTCTGATGTTTCGCAATGACACAGGAAGCTGTTGTAACTCAGTCATACAATGTCCGATCTGCCCCAAACTTCAGATGTTTGATAATAGTCAGAATAATTTCAGAATTAGGCATGGCAAAATGGCTCGATAGCGCTACCTACAACATTTCAACAAAGTGCCCCTCCTGCTATGTTTCACGTACAGGTATGAAATTCAGTACACCAGAAAATATGACCATATCACACCAGTCCTCAGGTCTTTACACTGGCTTCCAGTTACATTTAGAATAGATTTTAAAGTACTATTACTTGTATATAAGTCACTCAATGACATAGGACCTCAATACATTGCAGACATGCTGATTAAATACAAACCCAACAGATCACTCAGATCATCAGGATCAAGTCAATTAGAAACACCAAGGGTTCACTCAAAGCAAGGAGAGTCTGCTTTTAGCTGTTATGCCAGCCGCAGCTGAACCAGCTTCCTGAACAGATCAGATGTGCTCCAACAGTAGCCACTTTCAAATCCAGACTCAAAACACATCTGTGCACATCTGTCCAGACTCAAAACACATCTGTGCACATCTGTCCAGACTCAAAACACATCTGTGCACATCTGTCCAGACTCAAAACACATCTGTGCACATCTGTCCAGACTCAAAACACATCTGTGCACATCTGTCCAGACTCAACACACATCTGTGCACATCTGTCCAGACTCAACACACATCTGTGCTCATCTGTCCAGACTCAACACACATCTGTGCACATCTGTCCAGACTCAAAACACATCTGTGCACATCTGTCCAGACTCAAAACACATCTGTGCTCATCTGTCCAGACTCAACACACATCTGTGCACATCTGTCCAGACTCAAAACACATCTGTGCACATCTGTCCAGACTCAAAACACATCTGTGCACATCTGTCCAGACTCAAAACACATCTGTGCACATCTGTCCAGACTCAACACACATCTGTGCACATCTGTCCAGACTCAAAACACATCTGTGCACATCTGTCCAGACTCAAAACACATCTGTGCACATCTGTCCAGACTCAAAACACATCTGTGCTCATCTGTCCAGACTCAAAACACATCTGTGCACATCTGTCCAGACTCAAAACACATCTGTGCACATCTGTCCAGACTCAACACACATCTGTGCACATCTGTCCAGACTCAAAACACATCTGTGCACATCTGTCCAGACTCAAAACACATCTGTGCACATCTGTCCAGACTCAAAACACATCTGTGCACATCTGTCCAGACTCAAAACACATCTGTGCTCATCTGTCCAGACTCAAAACACATCTGTGCACATCTGTCCAGACTCAACACACATCTGTGCACATCTGTCCAGACTCAAAACACATCTGTGCACATCTGTCCAGACTCAAAACACATCTGTGCACATCTGTCCAGACTCAACACACATCTGTGCACATCTGTCCAGACTCAAAACACATCTGTGCACATCTGTCCAGACTCAAAACACATCTGTGCACATCTGTCCAGACTCAACACACATCTGTGCACATCTGTCCAGACTCAAAACACATCTGTCCAGACTCAAAACACATCTGTGCACATCTGTCCAGACTCAAAACACATCTGTGCACATCTGTCCAGACTCAACACACATCTGTGCACATCTGTCCAGACTCAAAACACATCTGTGCACATCTGTCCAGACTCAAAACACATCTGTGCACATCTGTCCAGACTCAAAACACATCTGTGCACATCTGTCCAGACTCAAAACACATCTGTGCACATCTGTCCAGACTCAAAACACATCTGTGCACATCTGTCCAGACTCAAAACACATCTGTGCACATCTGTCCAGACTCAACACACATCTGTTCAGCTGTGCATTTACTGAATGAGCTGCAACTGATTGCATCTTATCTTATGCTTTGACTGAATGAGCTCTGTGCTCTGTCTGAACTGCTTGCACTTTAATTATGTATCAATTTAACCCTGTTTTTAATTTTAGTTTTAATTATACTTTTTATTTTATTATTATTATTTTTTTTTTGTTAAGGCTGTCTGGGTGGAAGGGGTTGAGAGACAGGGGAGCGATAAATCGAAATCCCTCCGGCGCGAGGACGATCCGTTTAGATCTGCTCTGACGGATATAGATCTGTATAGCCTTGGTGGTGAGAGGAAGGACCGTGTAGATCCGCTCTGACGGTCAAACAAAGTCGAGATAGCCCTGGTGTTCCTGTCCAGGAAGATTTGTCTGTAAGGGTAGTGTTTAAATGCATAGTTTCCTGACAAATATTTTTTTTGAGTACTCCCTCCAATGCGAGGAAGACCCGTTTAGATCTGCTCTGACGGGTAAAACATCTAGAGAACGCCTTCAAGTTAGGCCAAGAAGATTTGTCTGCAAGGGTACTGTCTAAACACACAGTTACCTGACAAATATTTTTAAAGTAAACCTGACTCTCCATTTTCTTCCACCCCAGGGATTTCATCTTTATTTTTTTATTTCTTTTAATTCTGATTATAACTGTTATACTATATATTTTATTTAATTCACTTACGAATATTTTAACTTAATTTCTGTGTAAAGCACTTTGAATTGCCACTGTGTATGAAATGTGCTATACAAATAAACTTGCCTTGCACACATGTAACAGCCCAATACCTACAAAAAAATCTCCTGGTACAAAATCAACGACACAGAGGGAAGATAGTGAGGGATAGGCATGAAAAAGTGAATTGAAACAGTCATTCATTTTTGTCCACTTGCCCTCAGCTTCTTATTCTTTAACATCAGCAGTTTATGAAACGCAGGTCTGTGGCCAGTTTTCTCAAATTTTCCCCCAAAATGTCTCTAGGAAAAATGTGATAGAGCTAGAAGAGTTAACAGGACTAAGACTTAAGTTAATGACGGGACACTAAAATGGACAAATATAATAGTAGACCCCACTTTGAAATGTTTATTTCACAAACCTAATACACCAACATTTAGCTCTTCAAACCAGTTAAATATAATAGGATGCATTTCCTTGACACCATGGATAATAGTCAAATTGCCTTCCACGTTCTGTTTTTCATGGTGCAACAAGCACAGACAGTTAAACAAAGTAGCTTATTGTCCAAATCTACAGAAGCGACATGGTTTAGACAAGTTAATGTCACACTCTGGAAACCGTTTATAAAAGACCCCTTTCACGAGTGAAGGTTAAAAGTAAAACTTTTTTTAAAGACACGTTTAAACAATTTGACCCCATTTAGCATAGTCCACTTGTGATTGCATTGATAAACGCTTTAGTACCAGGTGTAAACAGGCCCTCAGACAGCAACTCAGGTGTGATACACCAGTTAAGGGACTAAACCAGCTTATTAAAGCCCCAGTCTACTTTTCAGTAAACGTTGGGGCTAGCCTAAAGAAAAAAGGCTGGTCACAATATGGGATTAAAAAGGACAATGCAGGATACTGATTTCATTGCAGATGCAATGCTGTACTGGCATGACTTCAGGGGGGCTTTCAAATAGCGTTACCAAAAAACAGAGGGACTTGGCATGCTTGAAGAGCAATACAAGCAGTTATGTTAGTCCAGCCATAAAGCCACAAGTAGAGACCGATTTAATACCATTAAGAACAGGGACCCAGGTTAGCAACAGGTCAGGTTTGGGCAGAAACTTGGCTTGTTTAGTGCAAGTCAAGCATAACCTTGAAGCAAAAAAGGGGAACTCTGGTTTAGTAGTGTAGCCCAATAAATCAAACAGAACAGTCATGAAAGATCAATACCAAAGAGACAGTTGAGGTAAGAAGTTTATTAAAACTACTAAAGTCACATGACCATTTTAACTTCTCCACTAGACACCACAGTTTGCCCACTAGAGATGGTCTTGACGTTAGCATCTCTTCCTGGAAAAGAAATGGTAGAATCGTGAGGCATTTAAAAAAAAAACAAATTCTCATGGTTCCTGAAGTCAGTTTACAACAGGCACTCACTTTTCCTAGTGCAGCTTTGCTCACATGAGCCAGAAGAGGGATGGCACACTGCTGTACTACAGTGGATGAAGATCTAACAGAGGGGGAAAGGGTTAAGCCACAGAAGAAAAAACATAATATTAAGGATTCAGGTAAAGCTGCAGAGCATACGGTTTCCTGTAGAGGAGCCAGTGATGCTGGATCCACAAATGTGAACATCTTCACAACAAAGCGCTTGTAGTGGGTTGGGAACTGAAGACCAGAAGATCCAGCCACCGGAACCAATGTGGTCAGGTAACGGTCATCCTGGTAAGGGCAACTGAAAGGTGAAGAGGCAGTCAGAAGTGCCTTACAGCACACTAGATGGATAAAGACTGGCCTTACTCACCCATCGACCAGAAGGTCCCACTGGGGTAGACTGAGTGGACTGGGGGTTGATGTCGCCCAGCAACGTCCCAGCATTAGGACAATGTTGGGGTCGGTCCTCTCCAAAATGCGGACCTCAACATACACAGGCTCCCGCAGGACTTTTGTGACGGGATAATCAGCATCACCGTAGTAGGACGTGTATGCCTCATCCCCTGAGAAAGAAAATCAGCGTTTAACCAGAAACTGCCACAACCTGGAGTTTTAGAAAATACTCATGCATACTTGGACAGACACTTACCTTCTGCACAGCCTTTGGTGACACATTGACCATTTGCCAGTCTAAGCTCCACCCTGAGGGGTCCAGAAGCTGCTACTGGTGGAGGTGCAGGAACAGTGTTGACCTCCACAACCAGAGCTTCCACAGAAGTAGCAGAGTACCTACACTGGAAGAGAAGCCTAGACAACAAATAGTGAGCTTGTAACCTTTGTCAAGGATTCATATTTTTCTGAAAAAAACAAAAACAAAAAAACCCCTACTCAAAATGGCTGTCCCTTGTGATGGAACCAAGTGGTCCAACACCCACTTCATACGAGGAGGTCATTCGGTTCTCATACACCACATATCCACGGTCCTCCTGCAAATAGTAACTGTTGGCATCCAGGCCATTCTAAGCCATGCAGAACAGAACCACAAGCAGCTACTCACCATCATGCTTGTGCCACATGCAGTGACAGGGAACTGGTATATAGCAAAGGAAGGTGTGGATCCCACAGGACTGCAAGGTGGGTCGTTTCCACCCAGGAGATGGACTGAATCCAGGCTCAAGCGAGGTAGTGTAACATCTCTAGCCACCACTACCACAAACTGACCATCTCTTATACACTGGACAGTCACTGGAACAAGGTGCAAGAGCAGGTTATTACTGAGGAGTCATTTAACATGAACACTTTTACATTGACTCACTCTTACCTGCCTTCCCATAGAAACACTGCAGTCCGTTAAAGCAGCAGTTGATAGCTTCACACTCAGCACCACTGATACCAGGTGGGCCACATTGGATCTGCTCATAATCAGCTACAGCACATCTGCCAAGGGGCTCTGCCTGCGCCACTGGCTGCTTAGACTGAAACTGCTGACTAGCTTGTTGTTGAACCTGCTGAGGAAACTGTTGACTAGCTTGTTGTTGAACCTGCTGAGGAAACTGTTGACTAGCTTGTTGAACCTGCTGAGGAAACTGTTGACTAGCTTGTTGTTGAACCTTCTGAGGAAACTGTTGACTAGCTTGTTGTTGAACCTGCTGAGTAAACTGTTGACTAGCTTGTTGTTGAACCTTCTGAGGAAACTGTTGACTAGCTTGTTGTTGAACCTGCTGAGTAAACTGTTGACTAGCTTGTTGTTGAACCTGCTGAGTAAACTGTTGACTAGCTTGTTGTTGAACCTGCTGAGGAAACTGTTGACTAGCTTGTTGTTGAACCTTCTGAGGAAACTGTTGACTAGCTTGTTGTTGAACCTTCTGAGGAAACTGTTGACTAGCTTGTTGTTGAACCTGCTGAGGAAACTGTTGACTAGCTTGTTGTTGAACCTTCTGAGGAAACTGTTGACTAGCTAGCTGTTGAACCTGCTGAGGAAACTGTTTACTAGCTTGTTGTTGAACCTTCTGAGGAAACTGTTGACTAGCTAGCTGTTGAACCTTCTGAGGAAACTGTTTACTAGCTTGTTGTTGAACCTTCTGAGGAAACTGTTGACTAGCTAGCTGTTGAACCTTCTGAGGAAACTGTTTACTAGCTTGTTGTTGAACCCGCTGGTCAGTTTGCTTTAACATCAGAGCTTGTGGATTCTGGGGCAGATTACTCCACTGTGGAACAGCATGACAAAAAGCACAAAACCACACACAAAGTGCCAGTGATTGAACAGCACACCAGCTTCCTGCCATTGTTCAACAGCTAGTCACACTGTTTAGAGAATGCCCTTTGGTCTTTTTGTATTCTACAGATTTTCCCTCCCGATAATCCGATAATTAATGATAATCCCTCCCTCTTCATTAACAGTCATGATTCTCCAGACTTGCCCAAATGGGAGCTTATGCTACCAGAAAATTCTCATTGGTTCTCAAAATTATACGCATGTGATGTTTCTTGACTCCAATTAGTCAGATGTGTCATATTGAAGACAAATAAAAAGGTTCATGCTCAGGTTTGCTACTAGAGCTTGCCCAAAGTACTTTGGGTAGATATTGGGTGCATTCCACTTTGCAGAAATATTAACTAGATCTTACTACTTTTACAATATCTTTATATGGCAGAAATAGTAAGAGTAGTCTGTAGTTCCAAATTTAGCAACACACTCACAAACCTCCCTAAGCACTTCCCCTCGGGGCAATCCCTGTCGCCAGTTTGAAGTGTTCCACAAGTGGACAAGAGAGGTTTATGTGGACAGACCCTCGACTCCTTGATTATGACAGAGGGGACGCGTCTACTCATATATACTACTCATATATACTTAGCAGTGTTGGGAAGTAACTAGTTACATGTAACTAGATTATGTAATTTAATTACAAAATAAATGTAACTGTAGTCAGTTACAGTTACTGAGAAAAAATGTGTAATTAAATTACAGTTACTTATGAAAATGTTAATTATTACAAAGGGGCTTTCATCTGAATATTTTCTGTAAAAAGCTAGGATATGTTGAATAATATTAATTTGTTGCTTTGCCTGTTTTTGATGTGCAGGATGCCTCTTGTACTACTCGCCGTTGTACTATTCTGTGAAACGACAGAGGGCGACTCGGTGTAATTGTTCTATAAACCATCAGGAAACAGCAGTGAGAGAATAAGTAGAAGAATGTAACTACACAGGTGACGATATTTATTTTAATACACTTCATCAAAAACCACACTACAAAAGAATCGTGTAAAACTCAGTAAACCTTGATATTATTACTTGTGACATGAAAACAAAATGTATGCACACTTCTATACAACTAAATTAACGGTCTCTTAAATATTTCCTAATTTCACTAAACATTTTCATTTAGTTTCGTGAACATTTGATTAAACATGGATCTTTATTTTCAATAAAAGGCATTATTTATGCTTTTGTAGGCTCATTTTGTAAATATAAGCAACTAATTAGTATATGAAAACTAGGTGCCGGTGTGATGCGACGTCATGCTCGGCTAGATTCGCCTAGAACTCGTGCATCTTCGGATACGGAGCCGTGCGAAAAGTTACAAAAAATGCACTGCACACCGCCACGCGAAATGGGGCTCCCTCGCGCTCGTGTGGACGAGTCGAGTATAAACAAGGCTTAATTCACTGCAGTTTATGTTACATAGTCCATTTTTACATTTCAGTACAAAATTATTCCTACGTTTTTCTTTTGAATGGATGGTAACGGATGGTCTGATCGTGTGTGTCTGCCGCGTGGTTTGAATTTGGAGCTCCGCCTCGCTGACTCTAAATCCTCGATTTTATTCTTATATCAACTCAATAAACTAACATTTTCTCATTTTATAGCGGGTGAACATATCCTTGATAGTATTCTATATCTCAAACAATCGGATTGCTTTGATATCGCTACTTATATCCATATTTCCGAACATCCGCTACTAGCCTTAGCCCACTAGCATCACCAGCGTGGTCTCGCATATCACTCGCGCTGTTTACATTCGTAAAACTCAAGAAATTTCTGTGTTCTAATGGCGAATGCATCGGATATATGTCTAACGTTACCTTTGCGTGCAGGTGAGGACACGTTCGAGCTGCACGCTGTACAGTTGGAGCTGGAAGCTCTGGAGAAGCAGATCGATAACCTCCTGAAGAGACAGGCCGATCTCAGGGACCGACAATCAGAGTTAGAGACATCGCGGGCTGACGCTCACAAGTCCGTAGTAAGTAATGTTATCACTCCGATGTCTTCTACTCCTCGTGTTTCCCTGCTCAGGGCACGAGCACCCAGAACACGATCATCACAGGCCTCCTTCACTCCTGGGTGATTCAGCAGCGGAAGAGCCAGGCCTCGGACGAGGACCTCGCGCCGCCACCACCGGTCTTCGATATCCCCACCCGAAACCGTTTCTCCCTTCTTCTCGAGACGGAACTCGACGCTGTGACCATCGGGGACTCCATTGTCCGGCATGTGCATGCTACCTCAGCTAAAGGTAAGGTGCGCAGTCACTGTTTTCCTGGTGCTCGTGTTCTCGATGTCGCTGCGCAGGTACCGGCGATTCTGAAGGGTGACGGGAGCATCGGTGCTGTTGTGCTTTACGAGGGAGTGAACGACACCAGGCTGCGGCAGACGGAGGTTCTGAAGACGGACTTCAGGAGCCTGATCGAGACCGTACGCAGAACATCACCCGCGACGAGGATCATCGTGTCCGGACCGCTTCCCACATACAGACGAGGGCATGAAAGGTTCAGTAGACTATTTGCTCTAAATGAATGGTTATTCTCATGGTGTAATGAACAGAAGCTGCTCTTTGTAAATAATTGGAATCTTTTCTGGGAGAGGCCTAGGCTCTTCCGTGCTGATGGCCTGCACCCCAGCAGGATCGGAGCGGATCTTCTGTCCGACAACATCTCCAAGACGCTACGCACCGTATGACTAGTAAGTCAAACTAGACTTGACAGTTCTTGTTCTGTAGTGCATTGTATAGAAACTGTGTCTGTTCCACGCATATTTAGGTCAAAATCCTCTATAGGATCTAGAGAAAATCTGATCATTATTAAACCAGATAATCTTAAAAGAAATGAACAAAAAACATTCTCCAAAACTAGGTCTCCTTAACATTCGATCGCTCACACCTAAAGCAGTTTTTGTAAATGAAATAATCACAGATAATAGCTTTGATTTACTATGTCTGACTGAAACCTGGCTTAAACCTAATGATTATTTCGGTCTAAATGAGTCTACTCCACCAGGTTACTGTTATACGCACGAACCCCGTCTGATAGGTCGTGGCGGCGGGGTTGCAACTATCTATAGAGATATTCTTAATGTTACTCAGAAAACAGGACACAGGTTTAATTCATTTGAAGCGCTTGTGCTAAATGTTACACTCTCAGATATAAGAAAAAAAATCCCTATTATCTTTTGCTTTGGCTACCATATATAGACCGCCAGGGTCCTAAGTTGATTTCTTAAAAGAGTTTGCAGATTTTCTATCAGACCTAATGGTTACTGTCGATAAAGCACTGATTGTCGGTGATTTGAACATTCACGTAGATAATACAAACGATACGCTAGGGGTTGCGTTTACAGATTTATTAAACTCCTTTGGGGTCAAGCAAAATGTAAATGGACCCACTCACCGTTTTAATCATACACTAGATTTAATTATATCACATGGAATCAATCCTACTGATATAGACATCATACCGCAAAGTGATGATGTCACTGATCACTACCTTGTAACGCGCACACTGCGCACTGCTGATATTTTACATACCGCTCCGCGTTATAGACCAGGAAGAACAATTCTCCCAAACACTATTGATAAATTCACAAATTTTATCAATACAAAAAAACAAACACATTTAGAGGTCTTTAGAATCGCGTGGAAAGACAGCACTTCCCGTTATAAAAAGGCTCTAAAAGCAGCCAGGGCTGAGCATTACCATAAACTGATAGAAAATAACCAAAACAACCGCAGGTTTTTATTTAGTACAGTGGCCAGGCTAACAAATAAACGCAGATCAGCGGAAAAAAATATTCCAGTACAGTTTAGTAGTAATGACTTTATGAATTTCTTCACTAAAAAAATCGAAAACATCAGAAAAACAATTATAAATGTACAACCGTTGACAGGGTTTCAGCCTCAATTATCACCCCTGAAGAACAACTGCAGTGCTTTACAACTATAGGACAGGAAGAGCTAAATAAACTAATCATTGCTTCTAAACCAACAACATGTTTATTAGATCCAATACCAACTAAACTACTGAAAGAGCTGTTACCTGTAGCAGAAGAGCCTCTTCTCAATATTATTCATTCATTTTTAACTCTAGGTCATGTCCCAAGACCATTCAAGATGGCAGTTATTAAACCTCTCATTAAGAAACACCACAACTAGAGCCAAATGATTTGGCAAATTCAGACCTATTTCAAATCTTCCATTTCTGTCTAAAATACTAGAAAAAATGGTGTCTGCTCAATTATGCTCTTACTTACAAGAAAACGATATCTATGAAAAATTTCAGTCTGGATTCAGAGCCCATCATAGCACAGAAACTGCGCTCGTTAAAATCACTAATGACTTACTCTTAGCTGCTGACCAAGGCTGTATCTCAATACTATTTTTACTTGATCTTAGTGCAGCATTCGACACCATAGATCATAAAATACTCTTAGATCGTCTACAAAATTACACTGGTATTCAGGGACAGGCATTAAAGTGGTTTAGATCGTATCTATCAGAGCGTTACCAATTTGTCTATTAAAACAGGGAACAATCTAAGAGAACGTCTGTAAATTATGGAGTGCCGCAAGGCTCTGTGTTAGGCCCGCTGTTATTCTCAATATATATGCTGCCACTTGGTAATATTATAAGAAAACATGAAATTAGTTTCCACTGTTATGCCGACGATACTCAGTTTTTCAGCACGACCAGATGAAATCTCTAAAAAATCTCCAAGCTAACAGAGTGTGTTAAAGATATAAAATATTGGATGACCTGTAATTTTCTCCTACTAAATTCAGATAAGACTGAGGTATTACTTATTGGACCAAAAACTGGTACACGGAATCTCTTTAATTATAACTTACATTTAGAAGGATGTACTGTTACTTCATCTGCTACAGTAAAAGACCTGGCTGTTATATTAGACAGCAACTTCTTCCACCTCAGAAACATCGCTAAGCTACGAAACATGCTATCTGTCTCTGATGCAGAAAAGTTAGTTCATGTATTTATGACCTCTAGAATAGATAACTGTAATGCACTACTAGCTGGCTGTCCTGCCTCCTCAATAAACAAGCTACAATCAGTCCAAAATGCAGCTGCTCGAGTTCTTACTAGGTCAAGAAAATATGATCGCCTAACACCAATTCTAACATCTCTACACTGGTTACCTGTTAAGTTTCGTATTAATTATAAAGTATTGCTACTGACCAATAAGGCCCTAAATGGTTTAGCTCCTGTGTATTTAACTGATCTTCTATCGCCTTATAACCCATCATGATCTTTAAGATCACTAAACTCTGGGCTTCTGGTAATACCGAGGATATCTAAGTCAACTAAAGGAGGAAGAACGTTGTCATATTTGGCACCTAAACTATGGAATAGCCTTCCTAATAATGTTCGGGGCTCAGACTCACTCCTCCAGTTTAAATCTAGATTAAAGACGCAACTCTTTAGCCAGGCATTCACATGATGCATCTCCTAACCTTGTACTCTATAGTTATATCAGTGCACATGATCGTCTTTGCTTAATGCCTTGAACAGCAGCTGCGCTAATTATTTTTCTGTTCTGTTTTATCTCGGGACGCCCATCCCGAGGTAACTAGAGAGTCCGTCAGCTCCAGTCTGGATCCAGCTTCTCGTAAAGACTTCAGATGACCAACACCTGTGAAGAGACGACTCAACTCCTGCGAGGACTTCAGATGACGCAGCTCTGCATCAACACACACCCATGCTCATCTCTATATGCCCTATTCATTAGCAACATGTATTCTTATTTCACTTATTTCTGTGCCATAGTTATTATATTGATTAATAATAGATAGTTAGCTAATCTGTGTGCTTTGTATATGTGCATTTCTGAAATGCATAACATGTACAAATCAATTTAAATTGTAATGTAGATGCATTTTCTGTGAAGCTGCTTTGAAACGATATGTATCGTGAAAAGCGCTATACAAATAAATTTGAATTGAATTGAGCTAGTTGTCGCCCCATCACTAGAATTAGATCATTGTTGACCTCGGAGGTTGCAGAAAGGCGTCTTCAGGTCTGGTGTCGTGTGCAGAAAATGTCCATCTTCAATATTGGGCCTGCACAGATCATGCAACGCACACACACAAAAGCTCCCTACCATCACAGCTCTCCCAAGGTTGGAGAGTCTTAACTACATATCAACAAAGCACTTCACCAAAACATGCTGATAACATGTGCTTTTCTCTCAGCAAGAGGTACAGACAATAGTACAATTGTATTTATACAATTCTTTCAGGGTTTCAGTAAAAGGAAATATAAAATTAAATAAAATGAAAGACAAATCCATATTTCATCTCTGGAAGCCGGGCTAAATGAGCAATCCCTGTTACTGCATTCCGGTCGAGTTGGAGGTGTGTGATGCCTCTAAAATCCAAACACACGACAACATGTTCTGAAATCAAGTGTTTTTGCGAAACAACACACACCACCAGGACCGACCCTCAGTCACCACTCAGAGACCAAATACAAACTTTAGAAAATATAAAGGAAGAAACAAAAACTGGTCCTATTGATTCATCAAAATCCTAACTGGAAAGAATGATTAAAATCATAAATATAGGAGGATGAATATTGATTGAGGCTTTGATTATGAATTTACTTTTTATGAAAGTAGGATATATATATATATATATATATATACACAATTATATTGAAGTGGCGGTAGATTCCATAATCTTTCAATGGAAAGTCACATGAACCACATCAAATCTGATCAGAGCAGTCAGATTTCCAGAAATGGGATTTCAAACAATATATGAATGCAGCTTGAAACCGATTTGTAAAACAAAACAAAAAACATTGAATGTGATTTTTGGCCAGTCACTTGCTAAAGTTCAGTCAGATATGGACTGACAAGTCTGAACATAGCCAGAATGCGCTGATAAGTGGGTCCCCTAGGACCAGGATTGAAAATCACTGCATTAGCAAATGAGAATGTTCTAAAAAGTCACAAGGCGGCTTTAAGTTATCTAGTCACAATTAGACAAATCAAGAAAATGACAGCTTGCCCATGATAGAAACTTAAATGTCATCTAAAAAGCACCTGAGCACAAACAAGTGTTAGACTAGAGATTATGGATCACAGATCACTTTCGGTGAAAGTTAATACAAGAGTCATAATGCATTACACACTTTGAGAGCACAGGAATATTAAAAGGAGTCCAACGCAATCTTCCTCAGTGCTTCATGGGACAAGGTGTTCTCTGCAGAGTTCTTTTGGAATGATTTGCTTGCCAAATCTTTAAGAGTATCATGGATAATACGCTTTTCACCAGGAGTTCTGCTGTTAAACGTTAAAAATTGCAATGTAAAGTGACATCTTCAAAAAGAATCTGGTACTGCCTTTTGACTTCCTCAGTTTGTGTAAATCCACTTCGGGATCAGAGTATTTATTTTTTCCCCACATCTCGTATAATTAAGTGGGTTTGTTTCATTAATACCTGCCCCATAGGTGGGGCACATTAACATGACAGCTTGATGTTATCAGAGACAATAAAACAACAAGACAAACTAAGTCAAAATACAAATTAACGTTCAAATAAAATTATGGCATTTAATCATTTAAAAATATACTAATGAGTAGATTACAGAAATTAAAAACCGTCTTTCCTCAATAGAATAGTTCTAACAGGGGCACATTGTAACAGTTACAACATGCCCCACCTGTGCAACTGGGATTTAAACCTGTCTAGTTTCTTCTGCTGGTTAGAGCAGCATTAAAGAACTCTCAACTGTTAAATAACAGATTGGTCTTTTCAATAAACTTAAGAAATGTACGTCTGTTATGATAAATGTTCAGTGGGAGCATCCAAAGGATTATTAATTGGTGCGGTTTCTAAATAATATTGATATGGCAACTAGTAAATACATTAGGTTTCTGTTAAACTGTTACAACTAGCCCAGCGTCAGGTTGTGCACCGCTCCCCACACTAACCTTGAGCTTACTATAGGCTCATAAGTTTAAATTCCAGATGGAGAAAAATAACTTCTGTACCTCTGCAAGTCTCATGCAACCATAGGGTTTCAGACTAAATGGGACTTGCAAAGGTGCAGTCAGTTCCACGGTATTTGCAGAATAAGGCACTTTCCAGGTCAAAAGCAGTTAAAACCAGGCATGAAGCAAAGTGACAAGTCAGATACAAGCAAGGATTGATGTCAGTTTTATTGAGAAACTTTCTTTTGCCCTTGAACAATTACAGGACCAAGTGTGGCCTTGCCTTCCCACTGAACACCTAGAGAGAAGAGCAAAGTTAGGAGCACTTAAAACATCAAAAGCAACCTTAAAGCAAGAGCTACCGACCTCCATAGGGAGAAGCAGCAATTCCACCATCAGGACCACATGTTGAGTCACAGCAACCACAAACTTGGTCATTTCCATCAGCAGCAAACCACCTGCAACAAGACAAAGCACTTTACCATGAGCAAAGTCAGCTTAAATAATAAATTATAATAACGTACCCATTGGCAAAGGAACAGGATTTGCGCTGAGCGTCACTGGGTGCAGAAGCAATAGTTGCCTTCAGAACACATGTTATGTAGATCTACAAGGGATGACAGACAAGTCAGAAAACCAAAGCAGATAGGAAGAGAAGTCGAATTAACTCTTGTGGTACATACAGAAGGACTGGTGCTCTCCTGGAACATGAATGCCTCCAGCTGGAACTGGATCTTGTCAACCTGGGACCGAGGCATGAAGCGGGAGCTGGAAGCTGTAGCCTTGGCGTCCACAAAGCACCTGAAGACAGTCACCACAAAGAGCAACTCATGAATGTCAACTGGGAGAGTCACGGATAAGGTCTAGTTGGTTGACGTTAATGACAAGAGGTTAAAAAGAGCAAACAAAACAGTCCTGTTGCATCAAGAGCCATGACCTTACCCATGATTCTCAATGAAGGAATATCTCGGAAGGGAGTTCACATCAGGCACTTGAGTGGCCACACAGCTGTCCACAAACACACGCAGAGGCACATGATTGTACTGCTTCACAGATGCCTCGATGTTAATAACGCCACCCAGGAAATAGGAGTATGAAGGCCTCTGGTAGGACCAATCGTCTACAAAAGAGAAGGAACACCCTAGGAAGAGCCACATTTGCAAGGTCAAAAGGTCCAAAGAAAGTGCACTTACCCAGCATGAGCTTCAGGGAGAACATCAAGACTTCTTCACCAACCTTGGTTGAGGCATAAGGGACCCATGTTGGCCTCAAGGCATCACTGCTTACATTTTGTAGCCTGTGGTTCATGAAAGTACCCATTAAATGGTCTCCCAGTTGCACAAGCAGTGGAAGTCACAGAGGTCACTTACCTTTGATAGTGGCATTGAACACCAACAACTGCACCATCGGCCCGGGTAATTGGAGTACCTGCAAGAGCCTCAGGGGTGTAGGTAAGAGAGAAGGTGTAGACAAGCTCATCCTCATTCATCTGTAAGAGATTGTAGTTAAAAACAAGACAGTGTAATCATTATTATGAATGAGAGTTAGTGTTTGTCCACCGTATTGCACAATGCACTTTAAGCAGGAGAAAACAACTGCAGAGCTTAAAACATGCATTGGTATGAACGGGCCTTAACAAATGTTTATGCCAGCTGCCCTGGCATTGCAAATACAACAGCAGTGTGAACTGACGGTCCTTGAAGAGGACTTTGGATATCCTCAATTTAGGAGTTCTTACCATCTGCACGCTGTTGCAGTCCTGTAATTCATACTCAAAGATGAGCACCCTAGACTCAGAGTCCTGACCAACAACAGAACATCCACCTAAAGACAGACCAGTTGGCTGGATCAACTGACCATTGCTAAACAAGTCCTGCTGGACTTCTACAAGAACCCGGTTCTCTCCGCATTGAACCGCAACGCTGCTGGGAGTCACGGGTTGCCTCAACTGGAAGTCCACCGCCAACTCGCTCTGCACCTCGGGAACGACAGGATACCTCCAATCCAAAGGCTTCACTGGACCCTGCAACAGCTGCTTCTCCTGAAGGCCAAAAGGCTCCTGTGCAAGGCCTCTGGAGGCAGGACCCAAAGGACTCTGAAATGGAGAAGCCACTTGCAAAGGATTCCAGAGCTCTGGAGCAGAAAAGGCAGGACTTCTGAAATCTGAATCTGATTTTGGCCCCATGCTTCTTGGACTTTGACTGTGCATCAAACTTCCCCATGCATCAGGCAGATCAAACACAACAATCACAACCACCACTAACACACCTTTCAGAAGCTCCATCCTAGCAAACTTTGACACAAATGCCACAACACACACCACCAGTGCTTGGCTTTGCCATTTTTTGTACAGCTTTGAATGAAGGTGGCTCATCCCCTTTTAGTTTAATTGATTGCCTTTGATTCTCCTCTGGACCTGTAGAGTTTATGCATCTCTGGGACCCACAGCTCTGCACAATTTGTATGTCTCTCTTATCTGACAAATTGAGGGGGACATTTACGCATTGTGTTCATTTACACAACAACAGTGCTTTGTGGGCCTTAAAAATGCAAACTTTTAAAAACAGTTTAAGTTTTTGAAAATGATACCATTATTGTCTCCATGTAAACTACAAAAACATGAATTTGTGAAAACTGTGACATCATGCGCATGCATATTGCGTGTTTAGTCTATTGGCACGTAGTGTTTCTTTGCAAAGTGTATTTAATCAGATCAACATCATATTTGCACAGTCTAATCTAAAGGCCTTGGAGATCTTGAGTTTTCCCTGAAGGGCGTGTCAGTGGCGGCCTCACAAAGTTCGATGGTTCGCCATAAAATAGGAAGTTGTTGTAACTCGGGCATACAATTTCCGATCTGCCCCAAGTCCTGACCTGAAGACATCTACATGCCAATATTCAGTGACAGTCATAGCGCCACCTGCGGGCAACAGGAAATGCCTTGTTTTACATTGTGATTAACTCCTCATTGAGATTTAACCATAACAACATATTTG
Organism: Romanogobio albipinnatus; assembly: GCA_023566225.1. Lineage (NCBI taxonomy): Eukaryota > Metazoa > Chordata > Actinopteri > Cypriniformes > Gobionidae > Romanogobio > Romanogobio albipinnatus. The sequence continues at coordinate 160,917 of JAKRKY010000046.1, forward strand.
GTCAGTCTAATCTTAAGGCCTTGGTGATGTTAAATTGGCGTGTCAGTGGCGGCCTCACAAAGTCTGATGTTTCGCAATGACACAGGAAGCTGTTGTAACTCAGTCATACAATGTCCGATCTGCCCCAAACTTCAGATGTTTGATAATAGTCAGAATAAATTCAGAATTAGGCATGGCAAAATGGCTCGATAGCGCTACCTACAACATTTCAACAAAGTGCCCCTCCTGCTATGTTTCACGTACAGGTATGAAATTCAGTACACACATGTAACAGCCCAATACCTACAAAAAATCTCCTGGTACAAAATCAACGACACAGAGGGAAGATAGTGAGGGAAAGGCATGAAAAAGTGAATTGAAACAGTCATTCATTTTTGTCCACTTGCCCTCAGCTTCTTATTCTTTAACATCAGCAGTTTATGAAACGCAGGTCTGTGGCCAGTTTTCTCAAATTTTCCCCCAAAATGTCTCTAGGAAAAATGTGATAGAGCTAGAAGAGTTAACAGGACTAAGACTTAAGTTAATGACGGGACACTAAAATGGACAAATATAATAGTAGACCCCACTTTGAAATGTTTATTTCACAAACCTAATACACCAACATTTAGCTCTTCAAACCAGTTAAATATAATTAAAACAGGTGCAACAACAAGCACAGACAGTTAAACAAAGTAGCTTATTGTCCAAATCTACAGAAGCGACATGGTTTAGACAAGTTAATGTCACACTCTGGAAACGGTTTATAAAGACCCCTTTCACGAGTGAAGGTTAAAAGTAAAAAAATTTTTTTAAAGACACGTTTAAACAATTTGACCCCATTTAGCATAGTCCGCTTGTGATTGCATTGATAAACGCTTTAGTACCAGGTGTAAACAGGCCCTCAGATAGCAACTCAGGTGTGATACACCAGTTAAGGGACTAAACCAGCTTATTAAAGCCCCAGTCTACTTTTCAGTAAACGTTGGGGTTAGCCTAAAGAAAAAAGGCTGGTCACAATATGGGATTAAAAAGGACAATGCAGGATACTGATTTCATTGCAGATGCAATGCTGTACTGGCATGACTTCAGGGGGGCTTTCAAATAGCGTTACCAAAAAAACAGAGTGACTTGGCATGCTTGAAGAGCAATACAAGCAGTTATGTTAGTCCAGCCATAAAGCCACAAGTAGAGACCGATTTAATACCATTAAGAACAGGGACCCAGGTTAGCAACAGGTCAGGTTTGGGCAGAAACTTGGCTTGTTTAGTGCAAGTCAAGCATAACCTTGAAGCAAAAAAGGGGAACTCTGGTTTAGTAGTGTAGCCCAATAAATCAAACAGAACAGTCATGAAAGATCAATACCAAAGAGACAGTTGAGGTAAGAAGTTTATTAAAACTACTAAAGTCACATGACCATTTTAACTTCTCCACTAGACACCACAGTTTGCCCACTAGAGATGGTCTTGACGTTAGCATCTCTTCCTGGAAAAGAAATGGTAGAATCGTGAGGCATTTAAAAAACAAAACAAATTCTCATGGTTCCTGAAGTCAGTTTACAACAGGCACTCACTTTTCCTAGTGCAGCTTTGCTCACATGAGCCAGAAGAGGGATGGCACACTGCTGTACTACAGTGGATGAAGATCTAACAGAGGGGGAAAGGGTTAAGCCACAGAAGAAAAAACATAATATTAAGGATTCAGGTAAAGCTGCAGAGCATACGGTTTCCTGTAGAGGAGCCAGTGATGCTGGATCCACAAATGTGAACATCTTCACAACAAAGCGCTTGTAGTGGGTTGGGAACTGAAGACCAGAAGATCCAGCCACCGGAACCAATGTGGTCAGGTAACGGTCATCCTGGTAAGGGCAACTGAAAGGTGAAGAGGCAGTCAGAAGTGCCTTACAGCACACTAGATGGATAAAGACTGGCCTTACTCACCCATCGACCAGAAGGTCCCACTGGGGTAGACTGAGTGGACTGGGGGTTGATGTCGCCCAGCAACGTCCCAGCATTAGGACAATGTTGGGGTCGGTCCTCTCCAAAATGCGGACCTCAACATACACAGGCTCCCGCAGGACTTTTGTGACGGGATAATCAGCATCACCGTAGTAGGACGTGTATGCCTCATCCCCTGAGAAAGAAAATCAGCGTTTAACCAGAAACTGCCACAACCTGGAGTTTTAGAAAATACTCATGCATACTTGGACAGACACTTACCTTCTGCACAGCCTTTGGTGACACATTGACCATTTGCCAGTCTAAGCTCCACCCTGAGGGGTCCAGAAGCCGCTACTGGTGGAGGTGCAGGAACAGTGTTGACCTCCACAACCAGAGCTTCCACAGAAGTAGCAGAGTACCTACACTGGAAGAGAAGCCTAGACAACAAATAGTGAGCTTGTAACCTTTGTCAAGGATTCATATTTTTCTGAAAAAAACAAAAACAAAAACCCCTACTCAAAATGGCTGTCCCTTGTGATGGAACCAAGTGGTCCAACACCCACTTCATACGAGGAGGTCATTCGGTTCTCATACACCACATATCCACGGTCCTCCTGCAAATAGTAACTGTTGGCATCCAGGCCATTCTAAGCCATGCAGAACAGAACCACAAGCAGCTACTCACCATCATGCTTGTGCCACATGCAGTGACAGGGAACTGGTATATAGCAAAGGAAGGTGTGGATCCCACAGGACTGCAAGGTGGGTCGTTTCCACCCAGGAGATGGACTGAATCCAGGCTCAAGCGAGGTAGTGTAACATCTCTAGCCACCACTACCACAAACTGACCATCTCTTATACACTGGACAGTCACTGGAACAAGGTGCAAGAGCAGGTTATTACTGAGGAGTCATTTAACATGAACACTTTTACATTGACTCACTCTTACCTGCCTTCCCATAGAAACACTGCAGTCCGTTAAAGCAGCAGTTGATAGCTTCACACTCAGCACCACTGATACCAGGTGGGCCACATTGGATCTGCTCATAATCAGCTACAGCACATCTGTCAAGGGGCTCTGCCTGCGCCACTGGCTGCTTAGACTGAAACTGCTGACTAGCTTGTTGTTGAACCTGCTGAGGAAACTGTTGACTAGCTTGTTGTTGAACCTGCTGAGGAAACTGTTGACTAGCTTGTTGAACCTGCTGAGGAAACTGTTGACTAGCTTGTTGTTGAACCTTCTGAGGAAACTGTTGACTAGCTTGTTGTTGAACCTGCTGAGTAAACTGTTGACTAGCTTGTTGTTGAACCTGCTGAGGAAACTGTTGACTAGCTTGTTGTTGAACCTGCTGAGGAAACTGTTGACTAGCTTGTTGTTGAACCTGCTGAGGAAACTGTTGACTAGCTTGTTGTTGAACCTGCTGAGGAAACTGTTGACTAGCTTGTTGTTGAACCTTCTGAGGAAACTGTTGACTAGCTTGTTGTTGAACCTTCTGAGGAAACTGTTGACTAGCTAGCTGTTGAACCTTCTGAGGAAACTGTTTACTAGCTTGTTGTTGAACCCGCTGGTCAGTTTGCTTTAACATCAGAGCTTGTGGATTCTGGGGCAGATTACTCCACTGTGGAACAGCATGACAAAAAGCACAAAACCACACACAAAGTGCCAGTGATTGAACAGCACACCAGCTTCCTGCCATTGTTCAACAGCTAGTCACACTGTTTAGAGAATGCCCTTTGGTCTTTTTGTATTCTACAGATTTTCCCTCCCGATAATCCGATAATTAATGATAATCCCTCCCTCTTCATTAACAGTCATGATTCTCCAGACTTGCCCAAATGGGAGCTTATGCTACCAGAAAATTCTCATTGGTTCTCAAAATTATACGCATGTGATGTTTCTTGACTCCAATTAGTCAGATGTGTCATATTGAAGACAAATAAAAAGGTTCATGCTCAGGTTTGCTACTAGAGCTTGCCCAAAGTACTTTGGGTAGATATTGGGTGCATTCCACTTTGCAGAAATATTAACTAGATCTTACTACTTTTACAATATCTTTATATGGCAGAAATAGTAAGAGTAGTCTGTAGTTCCAAATTTAGCAACACACTCACAAACCTCCCTAAGCACTTCCCCTCGGGGCAATCCCTGTCGCCAGTTTGAAGTGTTCCACAAGTGGACAAGAGAGGTTTATGTGGACAGACCCTCGACTCCTTGATTATGACAGAGGGGACGCGTCTACTCATATATACTACTCATATATACTTAGCAGTGTTGGGAAGTAACTAGTTACATGTAACTAGATTATGTAATTTAATTACAAAATAAATGTAACTGTAGTCAGTTACAGTTACTGAGAAAAAATGTGTAATTAAATTACAGTTACTTATGAAAATGTTAATTATTACAAAGGGGCTTTCATCTGAATATTTTCTGTAAAAAGCTAGGATATGTTGAATAATATTAATTTGTTGCTTTGCCTGTTTTTGATGTGCAGGATGCCTCTTGTACTACTCGCCGTTGTACTATTCTGTGAAACGACAGAGGGCGACTCGGTGTAATTGTTCTATAAACCATCAGGAAACAGCAGTGAGAGAATAAGTAGAAGAATGCAGCTACACAGGTGACGATATTTATTTTAATACACTTCATCAAAAACCACACTACAAAAGAATCGTGTAAAACTCAGTAAACCTTGATATTATTACTTGTGACATGAAAACAAAATGTATGCACACTTCTATACAACTAAATTAACGGTCTCTTAAATATTTCCTAATTTCACTAAACATTTTCATTTAGTTTCGTGAACATTTGATTAAACATGGATCTTTATTTTCAATAAAAGGGCTTTTTTATGCTTTTGTAGGCTCATTTTGTAAATATAAGCAACTAATTAGTATATGAAAACTAGGTGCCGGTGTGATGCGACGTCATGCTCGGCTAGATTCGCCTAGAACTCGTGCATCTTCGGATACGGAGCCGTGCGAAAAGTTACAAAAAATGCACTGCACACCGCCACGCGAAATGGGGCTCCCTCGCGCTCGTGTGGACGAGTCGAGTATAAACAAGGCTTAATTCACTGCAGTTTATGTTACATAGTCCATTTTTACATTTCAGTACAAAATTATTCCTACGTTTTTCTTTTGAATGGATGGTAACGGATGGTCTGATCGTGTGTGTCTGCCGCGTGGTTTGAATTTGGAGCTCCGCCTCGCTGACTCTAAATCCTCGATTTTATTCTTATATCAACTCAATAAACTAACATTTTCTCATTTTATAGCGGGTGAACATATCCTTGATAGTATTCAATATCTCAGACAATCGGATTGCTTTGATATCGCTACTTATATCCATATTTCCGAACATCCGCTACTAGCCTTAGCCCACTAGCATCACCAGCGTGGTCTCGCATATCACTCGCGCTGTTTACATTCGTAAAACTCAAGAAATTTCTGTGTTCTAATGGCGAATGCATCGGATATATGTCTAACGTTACCTTTGCGTGCAGGTGAGGACACGTTCGAGCTGCACGCTGTACAGTTGGAGCTGGAAGCTCTGGAGAAGCAGATCGATAACCTCCTGAAGAGACAGGCCGATCTCAGGGACCGACAATCAGAGTTAGAGACATCGCGGGCTGACGCTCACAAGTCCGTAGTAAGTAATGTTATCACTCCGATGTCTTCTACTCCTCGTGTTTCCCTGCTCAGGGCACGAGCACCCAGAACACGATCATCACAGGCCTCCTTCACTCCTGGGTGATTCAGCAGCGGAAGAGCCAGGCCTCGGACGAGGACCTCGCGCCGCCACCACCGGTCTTCGATATCTCCACCCGAAACCGTTTCTCCCTTCTTCTCGAGACGGAACTCGACGCTGTGACCATCGGCGACTCCATTGTCCGGCATGTGCATGCTACCTCAGCTAAAGGTAAGGTGCGCAGTCACTGTTTTCCTGGTGCTCGTGTTCTCGATGTCGCTGCGCAGGTACCGGCGATTCTGAAGGGTGACGGGAGCATCGGTGCTGTTGTGCTTTACGAGGGAGTGAACGACACCAGGCTGCGGCAGACGGAGGTTCTGAAGACGGACTTCAGGAGCCTGATCGAGACTGTACGCAGAACATCACCCGCGACGAGGATCATCGTGTCCGGACCGCTTCCCACATACAGACGAGGGCATGAAAGGTTCAGTAGACTATTTGCTCTAAATGAATGGTTATTCTCATGGTGTAATGAACAGAAGCTGCTCTTTGTAAATAATTGGAATCTTTTCTGGGAGAGGCCTAGGCTCTTCCGTGCTGATGGCCTGCACCCCAGCAGGATCGGAGCGGATCTTCTGTCCGACAACATCTCCAAGACGCTACGCACCGTATGACTAGTAAGTCAAACTAGACTTGACAGTTCTTGTTCTGTAGTGCATTGTATAGAAACTGTGTCTGTTCCACGCATATTTAGGTCAAAATCCTCTATAGGATCTAGAGAAAATCTGATCATTATTAAACCAGATAATCTTAAAAGAAATGAACAAAAAACATTCTCCAAAACTAGGTCTCCTTAACATTCGATCGCTCACACCTAAAGCAGTTTTTGTAAATGAAATAATCACAGATAATAGCTTTGATTTACTATGTCTGACTGAAACCTGGCTTAAACCTAATGATTATTTCGGTCTAAATGAGTCTACTCCACCAGGTTACTGTTATACGCACGAACCCCGTCTGATAGGTCGTGGCGGCGGGGTTGCAACTATCTATAGAGATATTCTTAATGTTACTCAGAAAACAGGACACAGGTTTAATTCATTTGAAGCGCTTGTGCTAAATGTTACACTCTCAGATATAAGAAAAAAAATCCCTATTATCTTTTGCTTTGGCTACCATATATAGACCGCCAGGGTCCTAAGTTGATTTCTTAAAAGAGTTTGCAGATTTTCTATCAGACCTAATGGTTACTGTCGATAAAGCACTGATTGTCGGTGATTTGAACATTCACGTAGATAATACAAACGATACGCTAGGGGTTGCGTTTACAGATTTATTAAACTCCTTTGGGGTCAAGCAAAATGTAAATGGACCCACTCACCGTTTTAATCATACACTAGATTTAATTATATCACATGGAATCAATCCTACTGATATAGACATCATACCGCAAAGTGATGATGTCACTGATCACTACCTTGTAACGCGCACACTGCGCACTGCTGATATTTTACATACCGCTCCGCGTTATAGACCAGGAAGAACAATTCTCCCAAACACTATTGATAAATTCACAAATTTTATCAATACAAAAAAACAAACACATTTAGAGGTCTTTAGAATCGCGTGGAAAGACAGCACTTCCCGTTATAAAAAGGCTCTAAAAGCAGCCAGGGCTGAGCATTACCATAAACTGATAGAAAATAACCAAAACAACCGCAGGTTTTTATTTAGTACAGTGGCCAGGCTAACAAATAAACGCAGATCAGCTGAACAAAATATTCCAGTACAGTTTAGTAGTAATGACTTTATGAATTTCTTCACTAAAAAAATCGAAAACATCAGAAAAACAATTATAAATGTACAACCGTTGACAGGGTTTCAGCCTCAATTATCACCCCTGAAGAACAACTGCAGTGCTTTACAACTATAGGACAGGAAGAGCTAAATAAACTAATCATTGCTTCTAAACCAACAACATGTTTATTAGATCCAATACCAACTAAACTACTGAAAGAGCTGTTACCTGTAGCAGAAGAGCCTCTTCTCAATATTATTCATTCATTTTTAACTCTAGGTCATGTCCCAAGACCATTCAAGATGGCAGTTATTAAACCTCTCATTAAGAAACACCACAACTAGAGCCAAATGATTTGGCAAATTCAGACCTATTTCAAATCTTCCATTTCTGTCTAAAATACTAGAAAAAATGGTGTCTGCTCAATTATGCTCTTACTTACAAGAAAACGATATCTATGAAAAATTTCAGTCTGGATTCAGAGCCCATCATAGCACAGAAACTGCGCTCGTTAAAATCACTAATGACTTACTCTTAGCTGCTGACCAAGGCTGTATCTCAATACTATTTTTACTTGATCTTAGTGCAGCATTCGACACCATAGATCATAAAATACTCTTAGATCGTCTACAAAATTACACTGGTATTCAGGGACAGGCATTAAAGTGGTTTAGATCGTATCTATCAGAGCGTTACCAATTTGTCTATTAAAACAGGGAACAATCTAAGAGAACGTCTGTAAATTATGGAGTGCCGCAAGGCTCTGTGTAAGGCCCGCTGTTATTCTCAATATATATGCTGCCACTTGGTAATATTATAAGAAAACATGAAATTAGTTTCCACTGTTATGCCGACGATACTCAGTTTTTCAGCACGACCAGATAAAAAATCTCTAAAAAATCTCCAAGCTAACAGAGTGTGTTAAAGATATAAAATATTGGATGACCTGTAATTTTCTCCTACTAAATTCAGATAAGACTGAGGTATTACTTATTGGACCAAAAACTGGTACACGGAATCTCTTTAATTATAACTTACATTTAGAAGGATGTACTGTTACTTCATCTGCTACAGTAAAAGACCTGGCTGTTATATTAGACAGCAACTTCTTCCACCTCAGAAACATCGCTAAGCTACGAAACATGCTATCTGTCTCTGATGCAGAAAAGTTAGTTCATGTATTTATGACCTCTAGAATAGATAACTGTAATGCACTACTAGCTGGCTGTCCTGCCTCCTCAATAAACAAGCTACAATCAGTCCAAAATGCAGCTGCTCGAGTTCTTACTAGGTCAAGAAAATATGATCGCCTAACACCAATTCTAACATCTCTACACTGGTTACCTGTTAAGTTTCGTATTAATTATAAAGTATTGCTACTGACCAATAAGGCCCTAAATGGTTTAGCTCCTGTGTATTTAACTGATCTTCTATCGCCTTATAACCCATCATGATCTTTAAGATCACTAAACTCTGGGCTTCTGGTAATACCGAGGATATCTAAGTCAACTAAAGGAGGAAGAACGTTGTCATATTTGGCACCTAAACTATGGAATAGCCTTCCTAATAATGTTCGGGGCTCAGACTCACTCCTCCAGTTTAAATCTAGATTAAAGACGCAACTCTTTAGCCAGGCATTCACATGATGCATCTCCTAACCTTGTACTCTATAGTTATATCAGTGCACATGATCGTCTTTGCTTAATGCCTTGAACAGCAGCTGCGCTAATTATTTTTCTGTTCTGTTTTATCTCGGGACGCCCATCCCGAGGTAACTAGAGAGTCCGTCAGCTCCAGTCTGGATCCAGCTTCTCGTAAAGACTTCAGATGACCAACACCTGTGAAGAGACGACTCAACTCCTGCGAGGACTTCAGATGACGCAGCTCTGCATCAACACACACCCATGCTCATCTCTATATGCCCTATTCATTAGCAACATGTATTCTTATTTCACTTATTTCTGTGCCATAGTTATTATATTGATTAATAATAGATAGTTAGCTAATCTGTGTGCTTTGTATATGTGCATTTCTGAAATGCATAACATGTACAAATCAATTTAAATTGTAATGTAGATGCATTTTCTGTGAAGCTGCTTTGAAACGATATGTATCGTGAAAAGCGCTATACAAATAAATTTGAATTGAATTGAGCTAGTTGTCGCCCCATCACTAGAATTAGATCATTGTTGACCTCGGAGGTTGCAGAAAGGCGTCTTCAGGTCTGGTGTCGTGTGCAGAAAATGTCCATCTTCAATATTGGGCCTGCACAGATCATGCAACGCACACACACAAAAGCTCCCTACCATCACAGCTCTCCCAAGGTTGGAGAGTCTTAACTACATATCAACAAAGCACTTCACCAAAACATGCTGATAACATGTGCTTTTCTCTCAGCAAGAGGTACAGACAATAGTACAATTGTTTTTATACAATTCTTTCAGGGTTTCAGTAAAAGGAAATATAAAATTAAATAAAATGAAAGACAAATCCATATTTCATCTCTGGAAGCCGGGCTAAATGAGCAATCCCTGTTACTGCATTCCGGTCGAGTTGGAGGTGTGTGATGCCTCTAAAATCCAAACACACGACAACATGTTCTGAAATCAAGTGTTTTTGCGAAACAACACACACCACCAGGACCGACCCTCAGTCACCACTCAGAGACCAAATACAAACTTTAGAAAATATAAAGGAAGAAACAAAAACTGGTCCTATTGATTCATCAAAATCCTAACTGGAAAGAATGATTAAAATCATAAATATAGGAGGATGAATATTGATTGAGGCTTTGATTATGAATTTACTTTTTATGAAAGTAGGATATATATATATATACACAATTATATTGAAGTGGCGGTAGATTCCATAATCTTTCAATGGAAAGTCACATGAACCACATCAAATCTGATCAGAGCAGTCAGATTTCCAGAAATGGGATTTCAAACAATATATGAATGCAGCTTGAAACCGATTTGTAAAACAAAACAAAAAACATTGAATGTGATTTTTGGCCAGTCACTTGCTAAAGTTCAGTCAGATATGGACTGACAAGTCTGAACATAGCCAGAATGCGCTGATAAGTGGGTCCCCTAGGACCAGGATTGAAAATCACTGCATTAGCAAATGAGAATGTTCTAAAAAGTCACAAGGCGGCTTTAAGTTATCTACAGTCACAATTAGCCAAATCAAGAAAATGACAGCTTGCCCATGATAGAAACTTAAATGTCATCTAAAAAGCACCTGAGCACAAACAAGTGTTAGACTAGAGATTATGGATCACAGATCACTTTCGGTGAAAGCAGTGCTTTAAGTGGGCCGGTACGCGCCGGTACTCAGTACCGCCACTTCCAAATATAGCTCTTGAGCGTACCGCCACCTCTCCGTGCGCCCAGAACGTGCTTTTAGCGTACCGGTACGCTCATTTGCGAGCAGAGACTACATTACCCATACACCCTTGAGTTTTACAAGTGAAAAGCGCATGCGTCGCTTTTGCCGCTGTCAGTGTCAACAACTCAAAGTGGTCCGGAGAGGGTGTGTGAAACGCCACGTGAGACTGGGTTGGAAACGCGCAACCATAGCTGCTCGTTTAAAATCTATGGTAAAAATACAAAGCACTTGTGCCGCGGACGAGGACGAGAGTGGCACCACTTCTACCGATGACAACAGCCGCATGTTGTAGCTGGGTCGTTCCTGTTATACAGTGACTTTTCTGTCTTTATGATTTACTTACTCATATTTTCTATAAAATGAGTCACATAAGAAAAGGCTTAAATTATAAATGTAGGTCTTCTTTATCACTTAAACAGATATAATAGGTATTAAAAATACTATTTTGTATTTTGCACACCTTTTTATTGATATATGCATTCAATTTTATCATGTCCTCAGTGCAAAGTAATCAACTAGCCTATACAACTACACAACAACTATAAACCATGAAATGATGAAATATTCAAAATACTCAAAATATTTTTAGATTATGTTATAGAATAGGCTAAACTACCTCTAGTTATACATATAAATCATGTGAAACTATAGTTATTTTTATTTTTTACAATTGTCTTAATTTACTGTGTCCCTGAAGTCATCTTCCACCCTGTTAGTATGTATTTCTCGACTTACAAAAAAGACCACAATTTCATTGAGACAATTTTCAGGAAATTACATAATTAGTTTTTCCTGCTGGAATTCAACCGTACAAAATTAAGTAAGCTTCAACTCTCACCTCTACCTTTTTTTGTAGTTTTTGAAATGTTATCCTGCTTGTCCCACTCTTAAAGTTCCACCCTGTTAGGCTCTGTTATGAAGAATGTTTGTCCGGTCAAAAATTTTTAAAAACATATCTGACATAGTTATAAAAGTTCTGTTTATCTGTAAAAGGTTAGTTAGCTAAACGTTGATCCCTCAAAGAGCTACGGCTAACTTATCTTAAAATTTTCCACCCTGTTGATTCCGCCCTGTTAGATCTATTAACTTAACAGGGTGGAAATTCTAATAGAATAAATCGTATTTTGTGTATATTGCAAATTCTATAAACACATATATGCATATATGCATATTATATATAAAACCATGTTATATAGGTGCAGTGGCAAATCATGCAGGACAATGAGGGAAAACTCATCCACTGTTATGGTCTTCAACCCTGTTAGGCAAGTCCTTTTTAAATAATAATTTGACAGCAACGTTAAATGTTTTGCATACTTATGTTTCATTTTGGGAGGTGAGGATCATAAACAGCCTATACAATATATGTTTTTGAACACATTTTTTATTATTTACCATCCTGTTGGCAAAAATGGGTACAAAAAGTACCTGTTCTTAATAATCAAGACATTTTATTCATCAATAATAGTTTTGTTATTGTTTCAAGAATTTAAAAAAAATACCATGATGGCATAAGGGACATATACTATCCAAGAAAAACTTATTGTTTAACTTTTACATTATTAACATTTTGTGATAACTATGTATATGTCCCTAACAGGGTGGAACACCTTCACGGCCCGTGTCTGAACAATTAATCTACCCATAATTATTATTTTTTTAGTCCCTGAGCTTGACCAATATGTATTCCGACTAGTTAAACATGTCACCATTTTGGTAGAATGCTAAAAGCATGAAAATCATGTACTTTTTTTTCAAACATTTATGAAGCCAAAATGTTACCGCATACCAGGAATGACCCAGCTATAGTTTCTAACTGTGTTGCTATTTGATTAGAAAAAAGAAAGAAAAAAGTGAACATTGGCCTGCATGGTAGCCTAATTAGGTGCCGTCAATGGTCTTGCTTTGTAAATAAACCCTTATTGTAACAAATTATATATTTACACAATTACAAGAACTATATGTAAGTTCTAAGGCTGAGAACAAGTTAGAAAGAGCTTTAAAATACGGACCTTCTTGAAATATTGACTAAAAAAATCCCCCCATAACCACGCCCCCAACAAAGCCCCGCCCCCTCTGGTGAGTACCGGCACTTTATTTTTTCCACTTAAAGCACTGGGTGAAAGTTAATACAAGAGTCATAATGCATTACACACTTTGAGAGCACAGGAATATTAAAAGGAGTCCAACGCAATCTTCCTCAGTGCTTCATGGGACAAGGTGTTCTCTGCAGAGTTCTTTTGGAATGATTTGCTTGCCAAATCTTTAAGAGTATCATGGATAATACGCTTTTCACCAGGAGTTCTGCTGTTAAACGTTAAAAATTGCAATGTAAAGTGACATCTTCAAAAAGAATCTGGTACTGCCTTTTGACTTCCTCAGTTTGTGTAAATCCACTTCGGGATCAGAGTATTTATTTTTTCCCCACATCTCGTATAATTAAGTGGGTTTGTTTCATTAATACCTGCCCCATAGGTGGGGCACATTAACATGACAGCTTGATGTTATCAGAGACAATAAAACAACAAGACAAACTAAGTCAAAATACAAATTAACGTTCAAATAAAATTATGGCATTTAATCATTTAAAAATATACTAATGAGTAGATTACAGAAATTAAAAACCGTCTTTCCTCAATAGAATAGTTCTAACAGGGGCACATTGTAACAGTTACAACATGCCCCACCTGTGCAACTGGGATTTAAACCTGTCTAGTTTCTTCTGCTGGTTAGAGCAGCATTAAAGAACTCTCAACTGTTAAATAACAGATTGGTCTTTTCAATAAACTTAAGAAATGTACGTCTGTTATGATAAATGTTCAGTGGGAGCATCCAAAGGATTATTAATTGGTGCAGTTTCTAAATAATATTGATATGGCAACTAGTAAATACATTAGGTTTCTGTTAAACTGTTACAACTAGCCCAGCGTCAGGTTGTGCACCGCTCCCCACACTAACCTTGAGCTTACTATAGGCTCATAAGTTTAAATTCCAGATGGAGAAAAATACTTTCCACTTTCCAGGTCAAAAGCAGTTAAAACCAGGCATGAAGCAAAGTGACAAGTCAGATACAAGCAAGGATTGATGTCAGTTTTATTGAGAAACTTTCTTTTGCCCTTGAACAATTACAGGACCAAGTGTGGCCTTGCCTTCCCACTGAACACCTAGAGAGAAGAGCAAAGTTAGGAGCACTTAAAACATCAAAAGCAACCTTAAAGCAAGAGCTACCGACCTCCATAGGGAGAAGCAGCAATTCCACCATCAGGACCACATGTTGAGTCACAGCAACCACAAACTTGGTCATTTCCATCAGCAGCAAACCACCTGCAACAAGACAAAGCACTTTACCATGAGCAAAGTCAGCTTAAATAATAAATTATAATAACGTACCCATTGGCAAAGGAACAGGATTTGCGCTGAGCGTCACTGGGTGCAGAAGCAATAGTTGCCTTCAGAACACATGTTATGTAGATCTACAAGGGATGACAGACAAGTCAGAAAACCAAAGCAGATAGGAAGAGAAGTCGAATTAACTCTTGTGGTACATACAGAAGGACTGGTGCTCTCCTGGAACATGAATGCCTCCAGCTGGAACTGGATCTTGTCAACCTGGGACCGAGGCATGAAGCGGGAGCTGGAAGCTGTAGCCTTGGCGTCCACAAAGCACCTGAAGACAGTCACCACAAAGAGCAACTCATGAATGTCAACTGGGAGAGTCACGGATAAGGTCTAGTTGGTTGACGTTAATGACAAGAGGTTAAAAAGAGCAAACAAAACAGTCCTGTTGCATCAAGAGCCATGACCTTACCCATGATTCTCAATGAAGGAATATCTCGGAAGGGAGTTCACATCAGGCACTTGAGTGGCCACACAGCTGTCCACAAACACACGCAGAGGCACATGATTGTACTGCTTCACAGATGCCTCGATGTTAATAACGCCACCCAGGAAATAGGAGTATGAAGGCCTCTGGTAGGACCAATCGTCTACAAAAGAGAAGGAACACCCTAGGAAGAGCCACATTTGCAAGGTCAAAAGGTCCAAAGAAAGTGCACTTACCCAGCATGAGCTTCAGGGAGAACATCAAGACTTCTTCACCAACCTTGGTTGAGGCATAAGGGACCCATGTTGGCCTCAAGGCATCACTGCTTACATTTTGTAGCCTGTGGTTCATGAAAGTACCCATTAAATGGTCTCCCAGTTGCACAAGCAGTGGAAGTCACAGAGGTCACTTACCTTTGATAGTGGCATTGAACACCAACAACTGCACCATCGGCCCGGGTAATTGGAGTACCTGCAAGAGCCTCAGGGGTGTAGGTAAGAGAGAAGGTGTAGACAAGCTCATCCTCATTCATCTGTAAGAGATTGTAGTTAAAAACAAGACAGTGTAATCATTATTATGAATGAGAGTTAGTGTTTGTCCACCGCACAATGCACTTTAAGCAGGAGAAAACAACTGCAGAGCTTAAAACATGCATTGGTATGAACGGGCCTTAACAAATGTTTATGCCAGCTGCCCTGGCATTGCAAATACAACAGCAGTGTGAACTGACGGTCCTTGAAGAGGACTTTGGATATCCTCAATTTAGGAGTTCTTACCATCTGCACGCTGTTGCAGTCCTGTAATTCATACTCAAAGATGAGCACCCTAGACTCAGAGTCCTGACCAACAACAGAACATCCACCTAAAGACAGACCAGTTGGCTGGATCAACTGACCATTGCTAAACAAGTCCTGCTGGACTTCTACAAGAACCCGGTTCTCTCCGCATTGAACCGCAACGCTGCTGGGAGTCACGGGTTGCCTCAACTGGAAGTCCACCGCCAACTCGCTCTGCACCTCGGGAACGACAGGATACCTCCAATCCAAAGGCTTCACTGGACCCTGCAACAGCTGCTTCTCCTGAAGGCCAAAAGGCTCCTGTGCAAGGCCTCTGGAGGCAGGACCCAAAGGACTCTGAAATGGAGAAGCCACTTGCAAAGGATTCCAGAGCTCTGGAGCAGAAAAGGCAGGACTTCTGAAATCTGAATCTGATTTTGGCCCCATGCTTCTTGGACTTTGACTGTGCATCAAACTTCCCCATGCATCAGGCAGATCAAACACAACAATCACAACCACCACTAACACACCTTTCAGAAGCTCCATCCTAGCAAACTTTGACACAAATGCCACAACACACACCACCAGTGCTTGGCTTTGCCATTTTTTGTACAGCTTTGAATGAAGGTGGCTCATCCCCTTTTAGTTTAATTGATTGCCTTTGATTCTCCTCTGGACCTGTAGAGTTTATGCATCTCTGGGACCCACAGCTCTGCACAATTTGTATGTCTCTCTTATCTGACAAATTGAGGGGGACATTTACGCATTGTGTTCATTTACACAACAACAGTGCTTTGTGGGCCTTAAAAATGCAAACTTTTAAAAACAGTTTAAGTTTTTGAAAATGATACCATTATTGTCTCCATGTAAACTACAAAAACATGAATTTGTGAAAACTGTGACATCATGCGCATGCATATTGCGTGTTTAGTCTATTGGCACGTAGTGTTTCTTTGCAAAGTGTATTTAATCAGATCAACATCATATTTGCACAGTCTAATCTAAAGGCCTTGGAGATCTTGAGTTTTCCCTGAAGGGCGTGTCAGTGGCGGCCTCACAAAGTTCGATGGTTCGCCATAAAATAGGAAGTTGTTGTAACTCGGGCATACAATTTCCGATCTGCCCCAAACTTCACATGTTTGATAAGAGTCCTGACCTGAAGACATCTACATGCCAATATTCAGTGACAGTCATAGCGCCACCTGCGGGCAACAGGAAATGCCTTGTTTTACATTGTGATTAACTCCTCATTGAGATTTAACCATAACAACATATTTGGTCAGTCTAATCTTAAGGCCTTGGTGATGTTAAATTGGCGTGTCAGTGGCGGCCTCACAAAGTCTGATGTTTCGCAATGACACAGGAAGCTGTTGTAACTCAGTCACACAATGTCCGATCTGCCCCAAACTTCAGATGTTTGATAATAGTCAGAATAATTTCAGAATTAGGCATGGCAAAATGGCTCGATAGCGCTACCTACAACATTTCAACAAAGTGCCCCTCCTGCTATGTTTCACGTACAGGTATGAAATTCAGTACACACATGTAACAGCCCAATACCTACAAAAAATCTCCTGGTACAAAATCAACTACACAGAGGGAAGATAGTGAGGGATAGGCATGAAAAAGTGAATTGAAACAGTCATTCATTTTTGTCCACTTGCCCTCAGCTTCTTATTCTTTAACATCAGCAGTTTATGAAACGCAGGTCTGTGGCCAGTTTTCTCAAATTTTCCCCCAAAATGTCTCTAGGAAAAATGTGATAGAGCTAGAAGAGTTAACAGGACTAAGACTTAAGTTAATGACGGGACACTAAAATGGACAAATATAATAGTAGACCCCACTTTGAAATGTTTATTTCACAAACCTAATACACCAACATTTAGCTCTTCAAACCAGTTAAATATAATTAAATCAAATCAAATCACTTTATTGTCACTCTACCATATGCACAAGTGCAACAGTAGGTGAAATTCTTAGGTGCAGTTCCGAGCAACATAGCAGTCATGACATGACATGTACAACATTTAAAGCAGCATCAGATTACACATCTGATGCGCACACAATTACTCACAGCACAGTATACACTACAATAAACAATAAATAATTTACACAATGTGAGTGTAGTTCTCACAGCTTTAAACAATATACACATACTTACAATATACATATACTTTAAACAATATACACATACTTACAATATACATATACTTTAAACAATATACACTAAACATACATTAAACAATAACAGTATACATTAAGCTATAGTAATAATATACAATGTACAGTATACAATATGTTCACAAATTGAAATCCAAGTGCAATAGATGCTGTATGATAAATAAATGTGTATATAATGTGTGTGTATCTACAGTGGGTTGTGCTGAGTGATATTCTGTCCAGTGTGTGTTATGATCCTGATGGATCAAGAGTTAAGTAGTCTGATTGCTTGTGGGAAGAAGCTGTTCTGGAGTCGGCTGCTGCGTGTTCTGATGCTCCGGTACCGTCTGCCTGATGGCAGCAGTGAGAGCAGCCCATGGTTCGGGTGGCTAGAGTCTCTGATGATCCTCTGAGCTCTCTTCACACACCGCCTGGCATAAATGTCCTGGAGGGAGGGAAGCTCACCTCCGATGATGCAGCTGGCCGTGCGCACTACCCTTTGCAGGGCTTTGCGGCTGCGGGCGGTACTGTTGCTGTACCAGGTGGTGATGCAGCCAGTCAGCAGGCTCTCTATGGTGCTGCTGTAGAAGCGTGTGAGGATGTGGCGGTTCATTCCAAACCTCCTCAGCTGTCGCAGGAAGAAAAGGCGCTGATGAGCCTTCTTCACAACGGCCTCAGAGTGGACGGACCATGAGAGTTCCTCTGTGATGTGGACACCGAGGAACTTGAAGCTGCTGACTCTCTCCACCGGTGCTCCATTGATGGTGATGGGGTGGTGTTCTCTCTCATTCCTCCTGAAGTCGACCACCAGCTCCTTGGTCTTGCTGACGTTGAGGGAGAGGTTGTGCTCCTGCCACCACCGTGTCAGAGTGTGCACCTCCTCTCTGTAGGCCGTTTCATCATTGTCGGTGATAAGACCTACCACCGTCGTATCGTCAGCAAACTTGATGATGGTGTTGGAGCTGTGGGTTGCCACACAGTCATGTGTGTACAAGGAGTACAGGAGTGGGCTGAGAACACAGCCCTGAGGGGCTCCAGTGTTGAGAGTCAGTGATGAGGAGATGTTACTGCCCATTCTGACCACCTGGCGTCTGTTTGACAGGAAGTCCAGGATCCAGCTGCATAACAAGCTGTTTAAGCCTAGAGCCCGGAGTTTAATGTCAAGTATGGAGGACACAATGGTGTTGAATGCTGAGCTGTAGTCCACAAACAGCATTCTCACATATGTGTTCCTCTTTTCCAGGTGGGAGAGAGCAGTGTGAATTGTAGATGAAATGGCATCATCAGTGGAGCGGTTTGTGCGGTATGCAAACTGCAGTGGGTCCAGTGAGGGGGGGAGAACAGAGCAGATGTGGTTTCTGATTATTCTCTCAAAGCATTTGCTGATGATGGGGTCAGAGCAACAGGACGCCAGTCATTTAAGCAGGTGGTTTTTGACTGCTTAGGTACAGGAACAATGGTGGACGTTTTGAAGCATGTGGGGACCACGGACAGGGAGAGGGACAGGTTAAAGATGTCCGTGAAAACTCCAGCCAGTTGGTGCGCGCACGCTCTGATCACGCGGCCCGGAATGCCGTCTGGACCCGCTGCTTTACGGACGTTCACCCGCTGGAAGGATCGGGTTACATCCGCTAAAGATACGGAGAGTGAACCAACCTCTGTATCTTCAGCTGCGAGCTCTCTCTCCGCGAGGGCGGTGTTAGTTCCCTCAAAGCGAGCATAGAAGGTGTTGAGCTCGTCCGGGAGAGAGGCAGCGGTGTTCACGGTGGAGTTTGTGTTCCCTTTATAGTCCGTGATGGTGTTAATTCCACGCCACATGCTTCTGGAGTTGGTGGTGTTGAACTGTTCTTCAATCTTGTCCCTGTACTGGCGTTTTGCTGCTCTGATGGTTTTCCGGAGGGCATAACTTGCTTGTTTATGCTCCTCCGCATTACCGGAGTTAAAAGTGAAGGTCCGCGCATTGAGTGCCGCGCGAACATCCCCATTTAGCCACGGCTTCTGGTTTGGGTACAGCCGTATTGTTCTGGTCGGAACAACGTCATCTACGCACTTCCTGATGAAACACGTTACGCTATCAGCGTAGACCTCGATGTCGTCATCAGAGGCCGACCGGAACATCTCCCAGTCCGTGTGATCAAAACAGTCCTGTAGCATAGAATCTGATTGGTCCGACCAGCACTGGATGGTTCTGAGGGCGGGTGCTTCCTGTTCGAGTCTTTGCCTGTATGCGGGCAAAAGTAGGATGGAAGCGTGATCTGATTTGCCGAATGGTGGGCGCGGGAGGGCTTTGTAACAATCCTTGAAGGGAGAGTAGCAGTGATCCAGAACTCGGTTCCCTCGCGTGTTGAAGCTAACATGTTGGTGGTATTTGGGTGCGATGCGCTTGAAGTTGGCTTTGTTAAAGTCCCCGGTCACAATAAACGCAGCCTCAGGATGTGCGGTTTCCTGCTCACTCACAGTCCTGTACAGTTCCTTTAGTGCCCGGTCTGTGTCGGCTTGTGGGGGAATATACACAGCTGTGATGATGACCGCGGTGAATTCCCTCGGTAGCCAGAATGGTCGGCATAGAACCATGAGAAGTTCCAGATCAGGAGAACAGAAAGACTTGATAGAATGTACGTTCCTCTGATCACACCAGGATCGGTTGATCATAAAACATACACCCCCGCCTTTGCTTTTGCCGGAGAGATCTTTTTCTCTGTCCATTCGGTGCACGGAGAACCCCGTGGTTTCGATGGCCGAATCTGGAATCTCAGCGGACATCCAAGTTTCTGTAAGGCAGATAATGCAGCAGTCCCTCGTCTCTCGTTGGAAAGAGATCCGTGCTCTCAGCTCGCAGAGTTTATTGTCCAGAGACTGAACATTAGCCAGTAAAATACTGGGAAGCGGGGGTCGGTTTGCGCGGCGTCTTACTTTGATGAGTACGCCGGCTCTCTTCCCCCTTCTACGGCCGCGTCTCCGTGGTCGGGCCGCCCAGACAAAGAGTTCCGCTGCCGTGTTTGTAAACGGCGATTCGTCACTGAAGAATTTAAAGTCCGGGTACGGTGTGCGATTGCCGAACCAATGTCCAAAAGTGTCTGTCTGTCGTACGTAGTAAGGCAGACAACATCCAAGACAAAAAACAAAAACAGAACAAACAAAAAACTACAATGTTTCAGCAGAGCTTGCGACGTTGCGGCCATCCTCGGCGCCATCTTGACTCATCTAGGTGCAACAACAAGCACAGACAGTTAAACAAAGTAGCTTATTGTCCAAATCTACAGAAGCGACATGGTTTAGACAAGTTAATGTCACACTCTGGAAACGGTTTATAAAGACCCCTTTCACGAGTGAAGGTTAAAAGTAAAACATTTTTTTTAAAGACACGTTTAAACAATTTGACTCCATTTAGCATAGTCCGCTTGTGATTGCATTGATAAACGCTTTAGTACCAGGTGTAAACAGGCCCTCAGATAGCAACTCAGGTGTGATACACCAGTTAAGGGACTAAACCAGCTTATTAAAGCCCCAGTCTACTTTTCAGTAAACGTTGGGGCTAGCCTAAAGAAAAAAGGCTGGTCACAATATGGGATTAAAAAGGACAATGCAGGATACTGATTTCATTGCAGATGCAATGCTGTACTGGCATGACTTCAGGGGGGCTTTCAAATAGCGTTGCCAAAAAAACAGAGGGACTTGGCATGCTTGAATAGCAATACAAGCAGTTATGTTAGTCCAGCCATAAAGCCACAAGTAGAGACCGATTTAATACCATTAAGAACAGGGACCCAGGTTAGCAACAGGTCAGGTTTGGGCAGAAACTTGGCTTGTTTAGTTCAAGTCAAGCATAACCTTGAAGCAAAAAAGGGGAACTCTGGTTTAGTAGTGTAGCCCAATAAATCAAACAGAACAGTCATGAAAGATCAATACCAAAGACACAGTTGAGGTAAGAAGTTTATTAAAACTACTAAAGTCACATGACCATTTTAACTTCTCCACTAGACACCACAGTTTGCCCACTAGAGATGGTCTTGACGTTAGCATCTCTTCCTGGAAAAGAAATGGTAGAATAGTGAGGCATTTAAAAAAACTAATTTTCATGGTTCCTGAAGTCAGTTTACAACAGGCACTCACTTTTCCTAGTGCAGCTTTGCTCACATGAGCCAGAAGAGGGATGGCACACTGCTGTACTACAGTGGATGAAGATCTAACAGAGGGGGAAAGGGTTAAGCCACAGAAGAAAAAACATAATATTAAGGATTCAGGTAAAGCTGCAGAGCATACGGTTTCCTGTAGAGGAGCCAGTGATGCTGGATCCACAAATGTGAACATCTTCACAACAAAGCGCTTGTAGTGGGTTGGGAACTGAAGACCAGAAGATCCAGCCACCGGAACCAATGTGGTCAGGTAACGGTCATCCTGGTAAGGGCAACTGAAAGGTGAAGAGGCAGTCAGAAGTGCCTTACAGCACACTAGATGGATAAAGACTGGCCTTACTCACCCATCGACCAGAAGGTCCCACTGGGGTAGACTGAGTGGACTGGGGGTTGATGTCGCCCAGCAACGTCCCAGCATTAGGACAATGTTGGGGTCGGTCCTCTCCAAAATGCGCACCTCAACATACACAGGCTCCCGCAGGACTTTTGTGACGGGATAATCAGCATCACCGTAGTAGGACGTGTATGCCTCATCCCCTGAGAAAGAAAATCAGCGTTTAACCAGAAACTGCCACAACCTGGAGTTTTAGAAAATACTCATGCATACTTGGACAGACACTTACCTTCTGCACAGCCTTTGGTGACACATTGACCATTTGCCAGTCTAAGCTCCACCCTGAGGGGTCCAGAAGCCGCTACTGGTGGAGGTGCAGGAACAGTGTTGACCTCCACAACCAGAGCTTCCACAGAAGTAGCAGAGTACCTACACTGGAAGAGAAGCCTAGACAACAAATAGTGAGCTTGTAACCTTTGTCAAGGATTCATATTTTTCAGAAAAAAAAAAAAAAAAAAACCTACTCAAAATGGCTGTCCCTTGTGATGGAACCAAGTGGTCCAACACCCACTTCATACGAGGAGGTCATTCGGTTCTCATACACCACATATCCACCGTCCTCCTGCAAATAGTAACTGTTGGCATCCAGGCCATTCTAAGCCATGCAGAACAGACCCACAAGCAGCTACTCACCATCATGCTTGTGCCACATGCAGTGACAGGGAACTGGTATATAGCAAAGGAAGGTGTGGATCCCACAGGACTGCAAGGTGGGTCGTTTCCACCCAGGAGATGGACTGAATCCAGGCTCAAGCGAGGTAGTGTAACATCTCTAGCCACCACTACCACAAACTGACCATCTCTTATACACTGGACAGTCACTGGAACAAGGTGCAAGAGCAGGTTATTACTGAGGAGTCATTTAACATGAACACTTTTACATTGACTCACTCTTACCTGCCTTCCCATAGAAACACTGCAGTCCGTTAAAGCAGCAGTTGATAGCTTCACACTCAGCACCACTGATACCAGGTGGGCCACATTGGATCTGCTCATAATCAGCTACAGCACATCTGTCAAGGGGCTCTGCCTGCGCCACTGGCTGCTTAGACTGAAACTGCTGACTAGCTTGTTGTTGAACCTGCTGAGGAAACTGTTGACTAGCTTGTTGTTGAACCTGCTGAGGAAACTGTTGACTAGCTTGTTGTTGAACCTGCTGAGTAAACTGTTGACTAGCTTGTTGTTGAACCTGCTGAGGAAACTGTTGACTAGCTTGTTGTTGAACCTTCTGAGGAAACTGTTGACTAGCTTGTTGTTGAACCTGCTGAGTAAACTGTTGACTAGCTTGTTGTTGAACCTGCTGAGGAAACTGTTGACTAGCTTGTTGTTGAACCTTCTGAGGAAACTGTTGACTAGCTTGTTGTTGAACCTGCTGAGTAAACTTTTGACTAACTAGCTGTTGAACCTTCTGAGGAAACTGTTGACTAGCTAGCTGTTGAACCTTCTGAGGAAACTGTTGACTAGCTTGTTGTTGAACCTTCTGAGGAAACTGTTGACTAGCTTGTTGTTGAACCTTCTGAGGAAACTGTTGACTAGCTTGTTGTTGAACCTGCTGAGTAAACTGTTGACTAACTAGCTGTTGAACCTTCTGAGGAAACTGTTGACTAGCTAGCTGTTGAACCTTCTGAGGAAACTGTTTACTAGCTTGTTGTTGAACCCGCTGGTCAGTTTGCTTTAACATCAGAGCTTGTGGATTCTGGGGCAGATTACTCCACTGTGGAACAGCATGACAAAAAGCACAAAACCACACACAAAGTGCCAGTGATTGAACAGCACACCAGCTTCCTGCCATTGTTCAACAGCTAGTCACACTGTTTAGAGAATGCCCTTTGGTCTTTTTGTATTCTACAGATTTTCCCTCCCGATAATCCGATAATTAATGATAATCCCTCCCTCTTCATTAACAGTCATGATTCTCCAGACTTGCCCAAATGGGAGCTTACGCTACCAGAAAATTCTCATTGGTTCTCAAAATTATACGCATGTGATGTTTCTTGACTCCAATTAGTCAGATGTGTCATATTGAAGACAAATAAATAAAAATTTAATGACAATTTTTTTTTCTCAGTTACATTTATTTTGTAATGAAATTACGAAAAGTCGTTACTCCCCAACACTGTCCATACTGTATCCCCTCAACACATAATGCAAATGTTCAGACATCACTGCAAACACTAAACACAAGTACAAACATGTTCAAATCTCTGTCTCTGTGGTCTTTTTAGTACACGCCTTACGTATCTGATCTCTTTCACTTTCTCTTCTTTAACAGAAAGAGAAGGAAAAGGGAAAGAGGGCATTGGAATCTTAACTAAATGAAGCAGCCATGATATGGAATATAATAAAGAGCTGGTTTTTTGAATACTCTACACCACGAATACTAGTGGTAAAATCATGGCGAATCGGAGTGATACGTCGCTTATATCAGATCATAGTGACACTGTATATTCTTTGCGAAGTTGCTTAAGTGACAACCATAGAAAATCCTTCAGAGTCAAGCATTTACAGTGTAGTCTTTATCTAACTGAAATTATTTGCATTATCATTTCAAAGAAACTACAATAGTAATGTTTACTTATGTTGACATGGACAGGTATGTGATTCTGAGGCGAGGCCACCAGGACACCGACACCGTCCTCAGCTCTGTCACAACCAAAGTGAAAGGCATCGCTCTGACAAACACCACCGACCTTGGGGAACAGATCTGGGATGTGGCTGACTACATCATCCCACCTCGGGTATTCTGTTGATATGAAGAGGCTAGAAGATTTAAATTGCACAAATGAATTCTTGACCATGCCAACACATCCCCTCATGGGTCACAGAGAAGTCTCTGGCAGAAGGATTTTGTGTTTGCTCTATTAATTCAATTCAATTCAAATTTATTTGTATAGCGCTTTTCACAATACACATTGTTTCAAAGCAGCTTTACAGAAAGTGCATTTCATAGATGAACAGTATAAAAAATGTTAGAAAGACAATGTTAAAGAATAATGTTCGAAAAAGTTAATCAGTCGTGTATTAATTTAGGCCATAACAACGCTGGCGTTGAGTCGTCTCTTCACAGGCGTGGAGTCGTCTCTTCACAGGAGTTGAGTCGTCTCTTCACAGGCGTTGAGTCGTCTCTTCACAGGAGTTGAGTCGTCTCTTCACAGGCGTTGAGTCGTCTCTTCACAGGTGTGGAGTCGTCTCTTCACAGGCGTGGAGTCGTCTCTTCACAGGTGTTGAGTCGTCTCTTCACAGGCGTGGACTCGTCTCTTCACAGGCGTGGAGTCGTCTCTTCACAGACGTTGAGTCGTCTCTTCACAGGTGTTGAGTCGTCTCTTCACAGGCGTGGAGTCGTCTCTTCACAGGCGTTGAGTTGTCTCTTCACAGGCGTGGAGTCGTCTCTTCACAGGCGTGGAGTCGTCTCTTCACAGGTGTTGAGTCGTCTCTTCACAGGTGTGGAGTCGTCTCTTCACAGGCTTGGAGTCGTCTCTTCACAGGCGTGGAGTCGTCTCTTCACAGGCGTGGAGTCGTCTCTTCACAGGCGTTGAGTCGTCTCTTCACAGGTGTTGAGTCGTCTCATCACAGGCGTGGAGTCGTCTCTTCACAGGCGTGGAGTCGTCTCATCACAGGCGTGGAGTCGTCTCATCACAGGCGTGGAGTCGTCTCTTCACAGGTGTTGAGTCGTCTCTTCACAGGCGTTGAGTCGTCTCTTCACAGGCGTGGAGTCGTCTCTTCACAGGCGTGGAGTCGTCTCTTCACAGGCGTTGAGTCGTCTCTTCACAGGCGTGGAGTCGTCTCTTCACAGGCGTTGAGTCGTCTCTTCACAGGCGTGGAGTCGTCTCTTCACAGGCGTGGAGTCGTCTCTTCACAGGCGTGGAGTCGTCTCTTCACAGGTGTTGAGTCGTCTCTTCACAGGCGTTGAGTCGTCTCTTCACAGGCGTGGAGTCGTCTCTTCACAGGCGTGGAGTCGTCTCTTCACAGGCGTGGAGTCGTCTCTTCACAGGCGTGGAGTCGTCTCTTCACAGGTGTTGAGTCGTCTCTTCACAGGCGTTGAGTCGTCTCTTCACAGGCGTGGAGTCGTCTCTTCACAGGCGTGGAGTCGTCTCTTCACAGGTGTTGAGTCGTCTCTTCACAGGCGTTGAGTCGTCTCTTCACAGGCGTTGAGTCGTCTCTTCACAGGCGTTGAGTCGTCTCTTCACAGGCGTGGAGTCGTCTCTTCACAGGTGTGGAGTCGTCTCTTCACAGGTGTGGAGTCGTCTCTTCACAGGTGTTGAGTCGTCTCTTCACAGGTATTGAGTCGTCTCTTCACAGTCGTCTCTTCACAGGCGTGGAGTCGTCTCTTCACAGGAGTTGAGTCGTCTCTTCACAGGCGTTGAGTCGTCTCTTCACAGGCGTTGAGTCGTCTCTTCACAGGCGTTGAGTCGTCTCTTCACAGGTGTTGAGTCGTCTCTTCACAGGTGTGGAGTCGTCTCTTCACAGGCGTGGAGTCGTCTCTTCACAGGCGTTGAGTCGTCTCTTCACAGGCGTTGAGTCGTCTCTTCACAGGTGTTGAGTCGTCTCTTCACAGGCGTGGAGTCGTCTCATCACAGGCGTTGAGTCGTCTCATCACAGGCGTGGAGTCGTCTCTTCACAGGTGTTGAGTCGTCTCTTCACAGGCGTTGAGTCGTCTCTTCACAGGCGTGGAGTCGTCTCTTCACAGGCGTGGAGTCGTCTCTTCACAGGCGTTGAGTCGTCTCTTCACAGGTGTTGAGTCGTCTCTTCACAGGCGTGGAGTCGTCTCTTCACAGGCGTGGAGTCGTCTCATCACAGGCGTGGAGTCGTCTCATCACAGGCGTGGAGTCGTCTCTTCACAGGTGTTGAGTCGTCTCTTCACAGGCGTTGAGTCGTCTCTTCACAGGCGTGGAGTCGTCTCTTCACAGGCGTGGAGTCGTCTCTTCACAGGTGTTGAGTCGTCTCTTCACAGGCGTTGAGTCGTCTCTTCACAGGCGTGGAGTCGTCTCTTCACAGGCGTTGAGTCGTCTCTTCACAGGCGTGGAGTCGTCTCTTCACAGGCGTGGAGTCGTCTCTTCACAGGCGTGGAGTCGTCTCTTCACAGGTGTTGAGTCGTCTCTTCACAGGCGTTGAGTCGTCTCTTCACAGGCGTGGAGTCGTCTCTTCACAGGCGTGGAGTCGTCTCTTCACAGGCGTGGAGTCGTCTCTTCACAGGCGTGGAGTCGTCTCTTCACAGGTGTTGAGTCGTCTCTTCACAGGCGTTGAGTCGTCTCTTCACAGGCGTGGAGTCGTCTCTTCACAGGCGTGGAGTCGTCTCTTCACAGGTGTTGAGTCGTCTCTTCACAGGCGTTGAGTCGTCTCTTCACAGGCGTTGAGTCGTCTCTTCACAGGCGTTGAGTCGTCTCTTCACAGGCGTGGAGTCGTCTCTTCACAGGTGTGGAGTCGTCTCTTCACAGGTGTGGAGTCGTCTCTTCACAGGTGTTGAGTCGTCTCTTCACAGGTATTGAGTCGTCTCTTCACAGTCGTCTCTTCACAGGCGTGGAGTCGTCTCTTCACAGGAGTTGAGTCGTCTCTTCACAGGCGTTGAGTCGTCTCTTCACAGGCGTTGAGTCGTCTCTTCACAGGCGTTGAGTCGTCTCTTCACAGGTGTTGAGTCGTCTCTTCACAGGTGTGGAGTCGTCTCTTCACAGGCGTGGAGTCGTCTCTTCACAGGCGTTGAGTCGTCTCTTCACAGGCCTTGAGTCGTCTCTTCACAGGTGTTGAGTCGTCTCTTCACAGGCGTGGAGTCGTCTCATCACAGGCGTTGAGTCGTCTCATCACAGGCGTGGAGTCGTCTCTTCACAGGTGTTGAGTCGTCTCTTCACAGGCGTTGAGTCGTCTCTTCACAGGCGTGGAGTCGTCTCTTCACAGGCGTGGAGTCGTCTCTTCACAGGTGTTGAGTCGTCTCTTCACAGGTGTTGAGTCGTCTCTTCACAGGTGTGGAGTCGTCTCTTCACAGGCTTGGAGTCGTCTCTTCA
This sequence comes from Romanogobio albipinnatus, assembly GCA_023566225.1. Classification (NCBI taxonomy): domain Eukaryota; kingdom Metazoa; phylum Chordata; class Actinopteri; order Cypriniformes; family Gobionidae; genus Romanogobio; species Romanogobio albipinnatus. The sequence continues at coordinate 189,000 of JAKRKY010000046.1, forward strand.
CAGGCGTGGAGTCGTCTCTTCACAGGCGTTGAGTCGTCTCTTCACAGGTGTTGAGTCGTCTCTTCACAGGCGTGGAGTCGTCTCTTCACAGGTGTTGAGTCGTCTCTTCACAGGCGTTGAGTCGTCTCTTCACAGGTGTTGAGTCGTCTCTTCACAGGCGTGGACTCGTCTCTTCACAGGCGTGGAGTCGTCTCTTCACAGACGTTGAGTCGTCTCTTCACAGGTGTTGAGTCGTCTCTTCACAGGCGTGGAGTCGTCTCTTCACAGGCGTTGAGTTGTCTCTTCACAGGCGTGGAGTCGTCTCTTCACAGGTGTGGAGTCGTCTCTTCACAGGTGTTGAGTCGTCTCTTCACAGGTGTGGAGTCGTCTCTTCACAGGCTTGGAGTCGTCTCTTCACAGGCGTGGAGTCGTCTCTTCACAGGCGTGGAGTCGTCTCTTCACAGGCGTTGAGTCGTCTCTTCACAGGCGTGGAGTCGTCTCATCACAGGCGTGGAGTCGTCTCATCACAGGTGTTGAGTCGTCTCTTCACAGGCGTTGAGTCGTCTCTTCACAGGCGTTGAGTCGTCTCTTCACAGGCGTGGAGTCGTCTCTTCACAGGCGTGGAGTCGTCTCTTCACAGGCGTTGAGTCGTCTCTTCACAGGCGTTGAGTCGTCTCTTCACAGGCGTTGAGTCGTCTCTTCACAGGCGTTGAGTCGTCTCTTCACAGGCGTGGAGTCGTCTCTTCACAGGTGTGGAGTCGTCTCTTCACAGGTGTGGAGTCGTCTCTTCACAGGTGTTGAGTCGTCTCTTCACAGGTATTGAGTCGTCTCTTCACAGTCGTCTCTTCACAGGCGTGGAGTCGTCTCTTCACAGGCGTGGAGTCGTCTCTTCACAGGTATTGAGTCGTCTCTTCACAGTCGTCTCTTCACAGGCGTGGAGTCGTCTCTTCACAGGCGTGGAGTCGTCTCTTCACAGGTGTTGAGTCGTCTCTTCACAGGCGTTGAGTCGTCTCTTCACAGGCGTTGAGTCGTCTCTTCACAGGCGTGGAGTCGTCTCTTCACAGGTGTTGAGTCGTCTCTTCACAGGTGTGGAGTCGTCTCTTCACAGGCGTGGAGTCGTCTCTTCACAGGCGTTGAGTCGTCTCTTCACTGGCGTTGAGTCGTCTCTTCACAGGCGTGGAGTCGTCTCTTCACAGGCGTTGAGTCGTCTCTTCACAGGCGTGGAGTCGTCTCTTCACAGGCGTTGAGTCGTCTCTTCACAGGCGTGGAGTCGTCTCTTCACAGGCGTTGAGTCGTCTCTTCACAGGCGTGGAGTCGTCTCTTCACAGGCGTGGAGTCGTCTCTTCACAGGCGTGGAGTCGTCTCTTCACAGGCGTGGAGTCGTCTCTTCACAGGCGTGGAGTCGTCTCTTCACAGGCGTTGAGTCGTCTCTTCACAGGCGTTGAGTCGTCTCTTCACAGGCGTGGAGTCGTCTCTTCACAGGCGTTGAGTCGTCTCTTCACAGGCGTTGAGTCGTCTCTTCACAGGCGTGGAGTCGTCTCTTCACAGGCGTTGAGTCGTCTCTTCACAGGTGTTGAGTCGTCTCTTCACAGGCGTGGAGTCGTCTCATCACAGGCGTGGAGTCGTCTCTTCACAGGCGTGGAGTCGTCTCTTCACAGGCGTGGAGTCGTCTCTTCACAGGCGTGGAGTCGTCTCTTCACAGGCGTGGAGTCGTCTCTTCACAGGCGTTGAGTCGTCTCTTCACAGGCGTTGAGTCGTCTCTTCACAGGCTTTGAGTCGTCTCTTCACAGGCGTGGAGTCGTCTCTTCACAGGCGTGGAGTCGTCTCTTCACAGGTGTTGAGTCGTCTCTTCACAGGTGTTGAGTCGTCTCTTCACAGGCGTTGAGTCGTCTCTTCACAGGCGTTGAGTCGTCTCTTCACAGGCGTTGAGTCGTCTCTTCACAGGCGTGGAGTCGTCTCTTCACAGGTGTGGAGTCGTCTCTTCACAGGTGTGGAGTCGTCTCTTCACAGGTGTTGAGTCGTCTCTTCACAGGTATTGAGTCGTCTCTTCACAGTCGTCTCTTCACAGGCGTGGAGTCGTCTCTTCACAGGCGTGGAGTCGTCTCTTCACAGGTGTTGAGTCGTCTCTTCACAGGCGTTGAGTCGTCTCTTCACAGGCGTTGAGTCGTCTCTTCACAGGCGTTGAGTCGTCTCTTCACAGGTGTTGAGTCGTCTCTTCACAGGTGTGGAGTCGTCTCTTCACAGGCGTGGAGTCGTCTCTTCACAGGCGTTGAGTCGTCTCTTCACAGGCGTTGAGTCGTCTCTTCACAGGTGTTGAGTCGTCTCTTCACAGGCGTGGAGTCGTCTCATCACAGGCGTTGAGTCGTCTCATCACAGGCGTGGAGTCGTCTCTTCACAGGTGTTGAGTCGTCTCTTCACAGGCGTTGAGTCGTCTCTTCACAGGCGTGGAGTCGTCTCTTCACAGGCGTGGAGTCGTCTCTTCACAGGTGTTGAGTCGTCTCTTCACAGGTGTTGAGTCGTCTCTTCACAGGTGTGGAGTCGTCTCTTCACAGGCTTGGAGTCGTATCTTCACAGGCGTGGAGTCGTCTCTTCACAGGCGTTGAGTCGTCTCTTCACAGGTGTTGAGTCGTCTCTTCACAGGCGTGGAGTCGTCTCTTCACAGGTGTTGAGTCGTCTCTTCACAGGCGTTGAGTCGTCTCTTCACAGGTGTTGAGTCGTCTCTTCACAGGCGTGGACTCGTCTCTTCACAGGCGTGGAGTCGTCTCTTCACAGACGTTGAGTCGTCTCTTCACAGGTGTTGAGTCGTCTCTTCACAGGCGTGGAGTCGTCTCTTCACAGGCGTTGAGTCGTCTCTTCACAGGCGTGGAGTCGTCTCTTCACAGGTGTTGAGTCGTCTCTTCACAGGTGTGGAGTCGTCTCTTCACAGGCTTGGAGTCGTCTCTTCACAGGCGTGGAGTCGTCTCTTCACAGGCGTGGAGTCGTCTCTTCACAGGCGTTGAGTCGTCTCTTCACAGGCGTGGAGTCGTCTCTTCACAGGCGTGGAGTCGTCTCATCACAGGCGTGGAGTCGTCTCATCACAGGTGTTGAGTCGTCTCTTCACAGGTGTTGAGTCGTCTCTTCACAGGCGTTGAGTCGTCTCTTCACAGGCGTGGAGTCGTCTCTTCACAGGTGTTGAGTCGTCTCTTCACAGGCGTTGAGTCGTCTCTTCACAGGCGTTGAGTCGTCTCTTCACAGGCGTTGAGTCGTCTCTTCACAGGCGTGGAGTCGTCTCTTCACAGGCGTTGAGTCGTCTCTTCACAGGCGTTGAGTCGTCTCTTCACAGGCGTTGAGTCGTCTCTTCACAGGCGTGGAGTCGTCTCTTCACAGGTGTGGAGTCGTCTCTTCACAGGTGTGGAGTCGTCTCTTCACAGGTGTTGAGTCGTCTCTTCACAGGTATTGAGTCGTCTCTTCACAGTCGTCTCTTCACAGGCGTTGAGTCGTCTCTTCACAGGCGTGGAGTCGTCTCTTCACAGGCGTTGAGTCGTCTCTTCACAGGCGTTGAGTCGTCTCTTCACAGGCGTGGAGTCGTCTCTTCACAGGCGTTGAGTCGTCTCTTCACAGGCGTGGAGTCGTCTCTTCACAGGTGTGGAGTCGTCTCTTCACAGGTGTGGAGTCGTCTCTTCACAGGTGTGGAGTCGTCTCTTCACAGGTGTTGAGTCGTCTCTTCACAGGTATTGAGTCGTCTCTTCACAGTCGTCTCTTCACAGGCATGGAGTCGTCTCTTCACAGGCGTTGAGTCGTCTCTTCACAGGTGTTGAGTCGTCTCTTCACAGGTGTGGAGTCGTCTCTTCACAGGCGTGGAGTCGTCTCTTCACAGGCGTGGAGTCGTCTCTTCACAGGCGTGGAGTCGTCTCTTCACAGGCGTGGAGTCGTCTCTTCACAGGCGTGGAGTCGTCTCTTCACAGGCGTTGAGTCGTCTCTTCACAGGTGTTGAGTCGTGTCTTCACAGGCGTGGAGTCGTCTCTTCACAGGCGTTGAGTTGTCTCTTCACAGGCGTGGAGTCGTCTCTTCACAGGCGTGGAGTCGTCTCTTCACAGGTGTTGAGTCGTCTCTTCACAGGTGTGGAGTCGTCTCTTCACAGGCGTGGAGTCGTCTCTTCACAGGCGTTGAGTTGTCTCTTCACAGGCGTGGAGTCGTCTCTTCACAGGCGTGGAGTCGTCTCTTCACAGGTGTTGAGTCGTCTCTTCACAGGCTTGGAGTCGTCTCTTCACAGGCGTGGAGTCGTCTCTTCACAGGCGTGGAGTCGTCTCTTCACAGGCGTTGAGTCGTCTCTTCACAGGCGTGGAGTCGTCTCTTCACAGGCGTGGATTCGTCTCATCACAGGCGTGGAGTCGTCTCATCACAGGTGTTGAGTCGTCTCTTCACAGGTGTTGAGTCGTCTCTTCACAGGCGTTGAGTCGTCTCTTCACAGGCGTGGAGTCGTCTCTTCACAGGTGTTGAGTCGTCTCTTCACAGGCGTTGAGTCGTCTCTTCACAGGCGTTGAGTCGTCTCTTCACAGGCGTTGAGTCGTCTCTTCACAGGCGTGGAGTCGTCTCTTCACAGGCGTTGAGTCGTCTCTTCACAGGCGTTGAGTCGTCTCTTCACAGGCGTTGAGTCGTCTCTTCACAGGCGTGGAGTCGTCTCTTCACAGGTGTGGAGTCGTCTCTTCACAGGTGTGGAGTCGTCTCTTCACAGGTGTTGAGTCGTCTCTTCACAGGTATTGAGTCGTCTCTTCACAGTCGTCTCTTCACAGGCGTTGAGTCGTCTCTTCACAGGTGTGGAGTCGTCTCTTCACAGGCGTTGAGTCGTCTCTTCACAGGCGTTGAGTCGTCTCTTCACAGGCGTTGAGTCGTCTCTTCACAGGCGTGGAGTCGTCTCTTCACAGGCGTTGAGTCGTCTCTTCACAGGCGTGGAGTCGTCTCTTCACAGGTGTGGAGTCGTCTCTTCACAGGTGTGGAGTCGTCTCTTCACAGGTGTGGAGTCGTCTCTTCACAGGTGTTGAGTCGTCTCTTCACAGGTATTGAGTCGTCTCTTCACAGTCGTCTCTTCACAGGCGTGGAGTCGTCTCTTCACAGGCGTTGAGTCGTCTCTTCACAGGTGTGGAGTCGTCTCTTCACAGGCGTGGAGTCGTCTCTTCACAGGCGTGGAGTCGTCTCTTCACAGGCGTGGAGTCGTCTCTTCACAGGCGTGGAGTCGTCTCTTCACAGGCGTGGAGTCGTCTCTTCACAGGCGTTGAGTCGTCTCTTCACAGGTGTTGAGTCGTGTCTTCACAGGCGTGGAGTCGTCTCTTCACAGGCGTTGAGTTGTCTCTTCACAGGCGTGGAGTCGTCTCTTCACAGGCGTGGAGTCGTCTCTTCACAGGTGTTGAGTCGTCTCTTCACAGGTGTGGAGTCGTCTCTTCACAGGCGTGGAGTCGTCTCTTCACAGGCGTGGAGTCGTCTCTTCACAGGCGTTGAGTCGTCTCTTCACAGGCGTTGAGTCGTCTCTTCACAGGCGTGGAGTCGTCTCTTCACAGGCGTTGAGTCGTCTCTTCACAGGCGTTGAGTCGTCTCTTCACAGGCGTTGAGTCGTCTCTTCACAGGCGTGGAGTCGTCTCTTCACAGGTGTGGAGTCGTCTCTTCACAGGTGTGGAGTCGTCTCTTCACAGGTGTGGAGTCGTCTCTTCACAGGTGTTGAGTCGTCTCTTCACAGGTATTGAGTCGTCTCTTCACAGTCGTCTCTTCACAGGCGTGGAGTCGTCTCTTCACAGGCGTTGAGTCGTCTCTTCACAGGTGTGGAGTCGTCTCTTCACAGGCGTGGAGTCGTCTCTTCACAGGCGTGGAGTCGTCTCTTCACAGGCGTGGAGTCGTCTCTTCACAGGCGTGGCGTCGTCTCTTCACAGGCGTGGAGTCGTCTCTTCACAGGCGTTGAGTCGTCTCTTCACAGGTGTTGAGTCGTGTCTTCACAGGCGTGGAGTCGTCTCTTCACAGGCGTTGAGTTGTCTCTTCACAGGCGTGGAGTCGTCTCTTCACAGGCGTGGAGTCGTCTCTTCACAGGTGTTGAGTCGTCTCTTCACAGGTGTGGAGTCGTCTCTTCACAGGCGTGGAGTCGTCTCTTCACAGGCGTGGAGTCGTCTCTTCACAGGCGTTGAGTCGTCTCTTCACAGGCGTTGAGTCGTCTCTTCACAGGCGTTGAGTCGTCTCTTCACAGGTGTTGAGTCGTCTCTTCACAGGCGTGGAGTCGTCTCTTCACAGGCGTGGAGTCGTCTCTTCACAGGTGTGGAGTCGTCTCATCACAGGTGTTGGGGCATCCGAAGTCTCCATGAGAGGCTGGATACAAACTGGAGCTGACAAACTATTTACCTCGGGACTAGTGTCCCGAGATAACAACAGAAAAGCAGATGGGAAATAATTAGCGTAGCTGCTGTTCAGAATATTATATTAATGCTGTAGTTCCCATTTAACTGTAGTATAAAAGGTAATTATAATGTGAATGCTTGGCTAAAGAGATGTGTCTTTAATCTAGTTTTAAACTGGGACAGCGAGTCTGAACCTCGGACAATATCAGGAAGACTATTCCAGAGTTTAGGAGCCAAATGTGAAAAATCCCTCCCTCCTTTAGTGGACTTGGATATCCTAGGAATGACCAGAAGCCTAGAGTTTAGTGACCTTAAAGAGCGCGATGGATTGTAGGGCGATAGAAGATCCGTTAGATACACTGGAGCTAAACCATTTAGGGCTTTATAGGTCAGTAGCAATACTTTGTAATTGATACGGAACTTAATAGGTAACCAGTGTAGAGATGATAAAATTGGTGTTATATGATCATATTTTCTTGACCTAGTAAGAACTCTAGCAGCTGCGTTTTGGACTAACTGTAGTTTGTTTATTGAGGATGCAGGACAACCAGCTAATAAAGCATTACAGTAATCTAATCTCGATGTCATGAATGCATGAACTAACTTTTCTGCATCAGGAATAGATAGCATGTTACGTAGCTTAGCAATGTTTCTAAGGTGGAAAAATGCCGTTCTTGTAACATATGAAATATGATTTTCGAATGTCAGGTTGCGGTCTAATATAACACCCAGGTCTTTTACTGTAGTGGATAAAGTGACAGGACATCCTTCCAAGGTAAAGTTGTATTGTGAGAGGTTTTGTGGGCAGTTTTTTGGTCCAATAAGTAATACCTCCGTTTTATCTGAATTTAATAGCAGAAAATGACACGTCATCCAGTATTTAATATCTTCAACACACGCTGTCAGTTTAGATAATTTAGCGTTTTCGTCCGGTCGTGATGAAATATATAATTGAGTGTCATCAGCATAACAGTGGAAATTAATTCCATGTTTTCTTATAATATTACCAAGCGGTAGCATATATATTGAGAATAGCAGAGGGCCTAATACGGATCCTTGCGGCACCCCATAGTCTACTGACATCATCCTGGATTTTTCCCCATTTAGACAGACAAAATGGTAGCGGTCTGATAAGTACGATCTAAACCAGTTTAATGCCTGTCCCTGAACACCAGTATAATTTTGAAGTCGATCTATGAGTATTTTATGATCTATAGTATCGAACGCAGCACTAAGATCGAGTAGAACTAGTATTGAGATACAGCCTTGGTCAGAAGCTAGAAGTAAATCATTTGTGATTTTAACGAGCGCAGTTTCTGTGCTATGATGCGGCCTGAATCCTGATTGAAATTTTTCATAGATATCATTTTCTTGCAAGAAAGAGCACAATTGAGCGGACACAACTATTAACTTATAAGAGCTACTAACAATGTCAGTAAAGAAATGTATGCTATAATGCACTGGCAGGATGCATACAGGATTTGTTTTTATTTACAGGCATGAAAGCAGCAACCTCTATGCCATATTAGGATGAGAACACAAACCTCATTGGTTCTTGTAGCATTGTCACGTCTGAGTGGGTTTGAGTTTTTGTTGAGTTGTGTTCGTTGTAACTTTGTGATTGTTATCTGACGTTTGTAAATGGCACATTGAGAGTTGAATGCTGTTCAGTAAATGTAGTAGAGTCACAGACATATGGCATTCATCTGAGTTATTTATTTATTCATTTACATTTACATTGTCATTTAGCAGACGCTTTTATCCAAAGCGACTTACAAATGAGAGCAATAGAAGTAACTAGAACAGTCAAAGGCTACAGTATGCAAGTGCTGTAACAAGTCTCAGTTAATCTAACACAGAACACACAGGACAATATTTTTTTTTATTTTTTTTTATTTTTATAAATTAGACAGACAAAAAATGAATAGAATGTTAAGTGCTATTCTTGATTGGTCAGGTGCTGCTGGGAGAGATGTGTCTTTAGCTGTTTTTTGAAAATGGCTCCAGACTCGGCTGCTGGAATTGAGATAGGCAGGTCATTCCACCAGGTGGGTGCGGTCCAGGAAAAGGTCCGTGAAATTGATTTCATGCCTCTTTGGGATGGCACCACAAGGCGTCGTTCACTGGCAGAACATAAGCTCCTGGAGGGTGTGTAAGTCTGAACAAGCGAGTTTAGGTATATTGGTGCAGAGCCAGTGGTTGCTTTGAAGGCGAGCACCAGTGTCTTGAATTTGATGCGAGCGGCTATTGGCAGCCAGTGGAGACTGATGAAGAGAGGCGGGACGTGCGCTCTCTTCGGCTCGTTAAAGATCACCCTCACCGCTGCGTTCTGGATCAGCTGCAAGGGTTTGATAGTGCATGCCGGAAGGCCCGCTAGAAGAGCATTACAGTAGTCCAGTCTGGAGAGAACAAGAGCTTGGACCAAGAGTTGAGACAGCCAGACAGCCAGGGGGCGGAGAGTGTGGTGCGGGCTGGCCTGGTTAAAATGGGACAGAGGTTGTCTAAGCAAGATGTTAGAGTGGAGCAAAGAGTGTCAGTAGCGCTGTTAGTGTCCAGTGCTGAGAACTGAGCAGGTGGAGGGAGTGAGGAGGAAACCATAGTGGATAGACGGGAGGGAGAGAGTGAGCGTAGATTACGCCGAAAGGTGATCAGCGGAGGAGTGTGTGTTGTGTCAGGAGTTAGTAGGAGGTTGAGAGTGATGAGAAAGTGATCTGAGGTGTGCAATGGAGTAACTAAAGTGTCGTCTGTGGAGCAGTAGCGTCTGTAGATAAGGTCCAGATGGTTACCTGATTTGTGAGTAGCTGTAGTAGATACTCGCTTAAGGTCGAATGAGGTCAGAAGAGTGGTGAAGTCTGCAGCCTGGGGTTTATCAAGGTGAATGTTGAAGTCACCGAGCAGTACCAGAGGAGTGGCATCCTCAGGGAAGTGAGAGAGTAAAATATCCAATTCCTCCAAGAAGTTACCCAGTTGACCCGGAGGGCGATAAATAACTACAACATGGATTTTAGCAGGGTGAGTGATAGTGATTGAGTGTGATTCAAATGAGCAGTTGCCAGATAGAGAAGGAATGGGCTCAAATTTCCAATCATTTGAAATGAGCAGACCAGTACCTCCGTCCCTCCCAATCGGGCGAGAGGTGTGTGAAAAAGAGAAATTATTTGAGAGAGCTGCAGGAGTGGCAGTGTCTTCTGGTTTGATCCAGGTTTCAGTTAGAGCCATGAGACTGAGATGTGAATGAGTGGAGAACGATGCAATAAAGTCAGCTTTGTTTACAGCAGACTGGCAATTCCAGAGACCAATTGGAATGGACATTAATGTAGCAGAAGAAATAGGTACAGTACGCAGATTATTAGGATTACGGCGTCTAGAATGTACTGAGCGTGACTTACGGGTGTGTGTGATAATAGTAGAGATTTGGAAGCACATTGTGAATACGGGTCAGAGAAATAAACAGACAAAAGCAAGCAAAACACAAAAGTGGACAAAGTAGAAGGAAAGCTATACTCAAGAGCCTTGTCAGTGTCCTTGCTCGAGTGGAGTCGCGCAGAGTAGAGTCGATGTCTTTACACTCTTCGGTCTTCACACGAGGAGGGCTTCACACAAGGGCTGCCGCGGAGTACTACTCAATTTATTCTCACATTAAGTGTCGTTAGTGAATACAGCTGGCTACTCCCAGTGAAACGCGTTAGGTCGCACGTGTTGTTAACAAACGACAATACAAACAAACTGCCAGCTACACCACACAGACAACGTTCTAAATAGCAACGTTCTAAATATTCAGTATTTATGGAGAAAGAATGAAAGTGAAACATGATGGCAGCAGCAATTTTGTTTTGCTGAGGAACGAGTTTTGTTTCAGTTCCTAACAGTGCAGTTGTGGGTTGCCACAGGAAGATAATGTGCTAGCAAAGAAGAGAGTCTTGTTGCACCAACTTGAGTCAAGTCAAGTCAACTTTATTTATATAGCGCTTTTTACAATGCAGATTGTGTCAAAGCAGCTTTACAGTGTTAAACAGCAAAATAATGCAACAGAGTTTGATTCAGCCGTACAGCCATTCTGGAGAAAACGGTGATGTCATCAGTTCATTTCAATTATCATACAGTGAGAGTGTGGGCTTTAGATCAGTCATTTAGTTGAATATTAGAGCAAGCCAAAGTCGACGGTGGCAAGGAACTCAAACTCCATCAGGTGGAGAAAAATAAACCTTGGGAGAAACCAGGCTCAGTCAGGGTGCCAGTTCTCCTCTGGTCAATTAAAGGGTTAGTTCACCCAAAGATGTAAATTCTGTCATGAATGCCGTCCCCTCATGTCTCTGGACACCCGTCAGACTCTGCTCATCTTCAGACACAGATGAAGATATTTCAGTGTGAATCCGATGCTCAGAAAGGCCTCCATTGGCTCAATGCACTGCTCACTCTCAAGACCCATAAAAGCACTAAAGACTAAAGATCCAGAGTCCATCTCACTACAGCGGCTCTACAATAACTTTATGAAGAGATGAGAATAGTTTCTGTTCAAATGAACTGATCGAAGACCAGGGTCAATAAGCGGGGTTGATGTAGCAGTGGGAGTGGAGATGGCATGTGAAATGGGATGTATCTTGGCCTTTATCTGTTCATCCCTACGTTTAAGACAGTCCATAACAGCCTTCCCAAGTGAATTCATATTCTGCTCAAGAAGTTTCACTTTCTGACACTCTTGTTTAGTCTCATCGAGGATAGCTTCCGCAAGATTCTTGTGAGACCTTTCTAGAGCACTGACTTGAGCTTCCAAACGATACATTTGGTCATTCTGGGTTTTAAATCCATCCCGCACCTGTGTTTCAAAGTCATTAAAGCGAGATGTGCAAATCAGAGATGGGATTTGCAAAATAATACAAATTTATTTCACAGGAAGCATCAGTAGATTTTAAGATGTCTAAAATGAGTCTGAGACAGTTTACCAATTAAATACCCACAAGGAATAAAAGACCACAATAGACCAAACGCTACAGAAGGGATAAACCACACAGCAAATCAGTGAATAAATGAAAACATAAGTGACAGAGCAATAAAAGAAAAGAAACAATACCAAACATACACTCTCCCCTTTCTGTTAAACATCAGTATTATAGCTCATTCCATGTGAATATAAACAGGCAAAGAGACAAGGCATAGAAAAGAAACAAAATTGCATAAACAAATCAAACCATTAATTTAAATCAAAATTATTTTTAAAACCGTTCTGCTTCAGGGCGTGCTGATAGAAGCGTGTTCATTTAATATGATGGTACAAAAACTTCCAATACTTTCACATAACACACAGACCGATAGGGCAGAATAATTCTAGCACACTCCGTAGATCAGCGATTCAAGCGAGAATGTCCACAGCGGTCTGACCGTCAGCTGCACGAGCGGGGCAGTGAAACAGTAATACAGAACGGGTATAAAGCAGATCTGTAAACGATATACATAACCTGTATAAAACAGCAGCTAGCGCTCACAGGCCGCACCTGAAAAACAAAAACCAAATAATGAAAAAGTTTCAAATAATTTCCCCCTTTCCCAGAAAAAGAATCCACACGATAAAGTTTCTTACCTCACAAGTGAGATTGTTAGACTATTGTAACTTTACGCTACCTGCGCCTGTCACTTCGCGCACACGTCCCTAGTAACAAACACATATTTAAATTGTGATCTGAGACTGGAAAATAGGAATAAAAACCTGCGACTCACCAGGCGAAAACAAACAAAGCTGAGACCTTTTCTGCCCAAACAACAATGCGCACAGGAGAATCAAAACGCCACACTTTGATATGCCTTTTATACAGCCACAAACACCACAGTAATGCTGAACTGAGAGAACTTGGAATATTCCACAACAACATTAACTCTAGTCACTTGACATTTCATGTTTATTTCTTTAGTTAAATCAATTGTTTATGCAGCGGTTGTGTGTGGCGTCTCCCTTATTTTGTTGCGATCTAATAATAGAATCGTAACAACCCGTGTCCCTGTGGACTAGACCTTAGACATCACATACTCATGAAGAAGTATTTCTGATCCCAATCACAAGTTTTTGCATGTTGCAGGAGGACGGTTCTTTCTTTCTGATGACCAACATGATCATCACACCAAACCAAACTCAGTCAAAATGTGCAGAGGTGAGACATGAAGGCAAACGTGCTCTTTCCTCTGATCTTTCATTGAGACACAGAACTAAAAAGACACAAATTCTTGATAATAACATATAATCAGTGTTGGGCACGTTACTTTAAAAAAGTAATTAGTTATAGTTACTAGTTACTTCTTACAAATAGTAACTGAGTTAGTAACTGAGTTACATCATTATAAAAGTAACTAATTACCAGGGAAAGTAATTACTGCGTTACTTTTTTTGTGTAAAAAGTTCAAATATGTCAAATAACTTGGATGCCCCCAATTTAAATATGTTAAATGAATGAATTAGACACTAAACATTGTACATTAATGTACACTATTGTAATGTTGCTGTGGGACAATGTGAGAGACACCTATCAAATTCAATATAGTGTAAATATTATCAGTAGACCTACTATAGTGTAAATATTATCAGTACTTTACTACTCCTCTGGTAGTGGAGCTCACGTTATCGCCTGGGTTTTTAGCCGCTCATGTTGTGGCTGTGATGATGTGAGGCTTCATTAGATTAGAATGACTGGCCACCGACGTGGAGAGACTCTCTTCCTGGGCATAAGCTGCACGTCACATAAACATTCTGACCTTTCACCTCAACGAGGGAAGAGTAGCGCTTATACTTCCAGTTTGCGAAAGCTACCTTTGAAGTCGTTGGACTTGCCATCGCTGACTGTGCATATGCGTGTGCGACTGTGCGTCATAGGTGTGTGTGTGTGTGTGTGTGTGTGGACTCAACCCTTACGAAACAAAAATATATTGCAGTATATTGGAAAATATCATGTAATACATTAGGCGATATATTCCCATATATGGGATTTAATATTTATATTTTCCAATATATTGCAATATATTGAAAGCGGCAATCATTTGTATATTTTGCAATATACTGCAATATATTACATATATTGTATATATTAACAATATATTATAATATATTTCAAGTAATATATTGGTAAATATATTTTCCTTCCGTAAGGGAACCTATCAACCTCAACCTTGTCTCCCACCCACCAATCATCATCAGTTATGTGTTCCACGCGCGCACACACACACACACACACACACACACGTTGCAGGTCCGACTGACAGAGAGCCTGTTCGGATGAAAACCGCTTCAGTGAGCTCAATTATAGTAACGCCGCATTTTTTTTCTCAGTAACGCTAACGGCGTTGCAACATTGGGAAAAGTAATTAATTAGATTACTCCGTTACTGAAAAATTAACGCCGTTAGTAACGCCGTTATACTTAAACGCCGTTACTCCCAACACTGCATATAATGCTATAAATGAATTGAACAAGTAAAATAAACCTGCAGGACATGCATTTTTCAGAACTTAAGAGATACAGTATATTGTTTGATTTGGCATCACTACAAGATCTTTCTTTCCCTTCACACAGGATATAAATTCAGTGTTTAACACTGAGCTTTATTTCCTAAAACCTATTGAATGGCCATACATTATTTGGTTGTTAATTTATTCTAAAACTAAATAGATTGATTTGGATTTTTGATGTACACGTAGTATTACATTGTATCATATTACTTAATATTGATATTTTAATCCCATTTAGTATCCAACCCTGAAATCCATTTGCACCTCTGACATGAACTGCACCAGAGGCATTAAATATGCTCAAGGGAATGGTATGGCTCAATCTGCACACTGAATACAAAACATTACTTTTTGTGAATTGAAATCTATGCAGTACTGACTATTTAGATTTGCGTCTGTTCCAGGTGTTCAGACAGGTAGATGTGTCCATTACTCAGACTCAGTGAAGACATGTGAGGTGTTGGGCTGGTGTCCTGTGGAGAAGAAAGTTCAACCGCCGAAGTAAAACTCCTGCCATCTCAAACAAAAACAAAAAACACAGCACAGTTTCCGCACTACAATTATTCTTAATATTTGTGTTTTTGCCTTGATATCTCAGTCCAGCACTTCTGGCAGAAGCTGAAAACTTCACGATATTCATAAAGAATAATATTCGATACGCCAAATTTAACTTCACCAAGTATGTTCCTAACAGCACCATCTTTTCTATATTTTATTACAAACCATGTGTAACAGAAGTGCTGCAAATTAAACATATTAATGTTACTTAATAAAGTGTTTTAATATAGGGTTGCTTATTTCTTAATTTCTTGCAGAAGGAATATCCTACCAAACATGAGCAGCTCCTACTTGGCAAATTGTGTGTTCCACAGAAATATGGACCCTAACTGCCCCATATTCAGAATCAAAGATATTTTTGAAGAGACCCGGGAGGATTTTCAGACCATGGCAGTCTATGTCAGATACATATTTTTGTGTTTATTTGACATTGATTTATCACAAACAAGCTTTACTGTGTGTTGATGAATGTGTGTTTTGTTGCTGAAGGACTGACTGACATCGTTGAGTGTTTTCTATGGTCAGGGTGGAGTAATGGCATTGCAGATCCAGTGGGATTGTGACCTGGATAAGGGCTTGTGTGCTCCCCAGTACTCTTTCCGCAGACTAAACAAGAAGGACCCAGAAAGTAGTGAAACCCCAGTGCACAACTTACGGTAACAGGTGTTTGTACTGTAACTAGTAAAGATGATTCCTCAGAAGAAATGAGCAGATGTTGCAAACAAATGAGTGGTTTTGTGAAATCTTTACAGATTTGCTAAATACTACAAGAACATTGATGGCAAAGACACCAGGACCCTGATCAAGGGATATGGCATTCGTTTTGATGTTCTGGTTTATGGCGAGGTGAGTTTTCCAAGTAAGGACCTTTGTTAATGTCGTAAAACTTGTTTTGGGTTTTGGGCTTTTATTTTAAAGTTTATTATCATAGTCATGTTTCCTGGTCATGTCATGTGATTCTCTTGTCCTCATGTGATCATGTCATGTGCTTCCCTACGTTCATGTGTCTTGTTCTGATTGGTTCCCTTGTCTATATGTCATGTTCTCAATGGTTGGTCTAGTCATGTGTCCATAGTTTTCATTGGTTCATTGTCTTGACATGTGGTTGAGTTCTGGTTGTTCATTGGTTGTCAAAGTCATGTGTTCCTCAGTCTCTGTATAAATAGCCCTAATGTTTGCCCCCCTGTACCATTGTCGGTGAGTTTTTCAAGTTTGTTTATGGTTCCCCAGATAGCAGACCAACACTGAATCATCGTTGAATCAATGTTAACGCATCAACTAAAATATCATCGAATCAATGTTGAAATTTAACATTGATTTTTCATCAGGTTTGCACCCTGAAATAATGTTATTTCAATGATGAAAAATAGATGAAGATGGCCATAAAATCTAATCAAATTACTAATCTAATTAAATCACTTATTTAACATTGAATCAACACAGAAACACTATCAAATTAGTCTTGCTTTATGTACAGCAGGATTCTATGCCAGTTAATCTTCATGTTAGGCTGCAATTGATATGATGTTGTATCAAAAAGTCACTCAAAGTAAACCACATCCTTCAGTTTACATGCAAATGTATTTATTTATGCCCCCACAGTTTCAACAGGAAATCTCACATTGACTTAAAACAATTACATCAGAATTTATAACACAAGGGAAAAACATGACAACCTGCATCTGCAAAATGGAAGTTAATACAAATGGAAACTCGTCAATAAAGACAGAAATGAGACAGTAGTACTGAAAGAAGAAAAGTAGAAGAAAGAATGAAATCCTCTAAACTCAGGGGTTTCCACCCCGAGCCTCTCAGGGGCGTAACGGAGCCATTTCTACACCGGCCCAGCAAAGATACACTCTGATGCCTGCTTTTATCCGCAGTAATGCACCTAAAACAACAAGATGTTAGTAAATATTTGGAAATGTGACTAATTATACATCACAAATGTACTACAAAGTGGTCGGCCCTCGTGAGCTAATCGCACAGCTGAAGCAGAGCCACGAACTGATGGTCCCATTTCCCCTCGCACCCCAACAGGGCAATCAGTTCTAGCTCTGCTTCAGCTGTGCGATACCAGGGCCGACCAGAAGAACTGCCATGCCAGAAATTCATCCCACCGCCTCTCGTTTCTCCCTGCACACGGGACAAATATGGGATGACTTTACTATCCAACTGATTAATAAATAAACGCACAATTATCCATAAACTTGATACATTTGTAGATATTTTCACTGTCCACAAACAAATGCCTTTCAACTTGTGTGAGCTAAATACAGAATTACATGAATGTGCAGCGTTTTGCACAAATAGAGACATAATTGTGAATGCAAAACTTCGATTTTGTATTAATGTTGGTCAGAATCTGTGCAACGAGTAAGATGTGCTTCTGTGGATCTGGTGCCACGCATGCATTGCATTCATTGAGTCGATCCTATTGTCTCAAAATCCAAATGAATCAAATAGGATCAACTTACAAATGAGGCAATGAATGCAATGCATGCGCAGCACCGGATCCACAAATGCACATTTTACTCGTTGCACGCACGGATGAATCATTTTAATTCTAAAATCATGCGAACACCTCACAACAAACGACGCACGACAAAGATGAAAATATGAGTTGCACGAGTCAGAATTCAGCTCGAAATCGGACGAAAATCCCACTGTGTATGCCCAGCTTAAGTAATAAAGATTACTAACAAAATATGATAGGGTTTGGTGAAAAACAAACTGAAATTCAATGTATGAAAGAATATCCTGGACGTTGGTTGTGTGGAGGGCGTTCACGTGACTTTATTAACGTCGCAGTTCACTCTGACTCGCCCAGGAGAAGCACACAAGTTGTAAGAAAGAAAGATAAATAAAAACACGTAAATTGAGATGAAGTGTATTAATCTTTTTGTACTTGCCTCTAAAAAACACTGCTGCTGTCCTGTCTCTGTCTCTGTCGCGCTTGAAGTCTGTTAAGCCGCTCTGAGCTGAAGCGCATTACCGTCTCCTATTGGATTGGATTGTGCACATTCGATCAGTAGGGGAAAATATTCTACATTCTTTATTAACCCTGATGAAGTTTTCATCAAACCCTTTTCTGCCCAGTGCCCCTTCTCAGCATATCTCTCGGTGATTCAAAAATAATATCTGCTCAGATCTGAGGGAAGGAAAATCTCCCATTTATTGAACAAAGAACTTGACATATATAGGCCCAAGTAAAGAGGCGTTGTGGCTTTAACCAATGGAAAAGAATTACATCATATACTGTAGGTCTCATGGTATGTGAACGTGAGCCACGTGATATCAGTATAATGTATACAACACATCTGGTAATCATCATTTCCACCAGGAGAACATTGAGATCCAACAGGTCTCTTACATACAAAGAATAGAGAAACTCAGTACATTACCCTTCCTCCATGAGGCCCAGCGGGGCCTGGTTATGGAAAGCATATGTTTTAGAGGCTGTTCCATTTAAAGAGAAGGAGAGAGAGCTAAGACAAAGGAACAAAGGCCAACTTATATGTATGTGATGTAGATTAAAATAATGAGCATAATGTGGGTGATTAACTAAAGAGTTAATGCTGAGATGTACATAAAAACCTATCAAACCCTGTATTCTTTAGATAAATAATTAAATGTATGTCAATTATACAAGATTTTTTAAATAATAATAATAATAATAATAATAATAATAGCCTATAGCCTATAGCCTATAACTATGATTTTTATAACTGGATGAGCACAAGAATGAAGGACTCATTATATATCTCTCTGCATGTGCTGTAGCAGATAACACTAGAGGATTGGAGCATTAATATTAACAATATGCCTAATAATAATCATCTGGTTTGTCCAAATGAGTTCAATTTATGGTAGTAGTTCTTTGTTAATCCACACACTTGTTGGTGGAGATTCATCCTTTGAGGAGAATGAATGTGCTCACATTTCACAGAAATGAACCCAATTGATTTGGATTTGCTTTAACATGTTGAATGATGGGACAGATTGAGTAAACCTCACCAGTGGAGAATTAAGCTGACCAAAAATCAACATTGATTCAATGTTTGTCTTTTCAACACTGAAAAGCATGGCATCATCAACATTGATCCAATATTATTTAGCATTGAATTTTCAACATTGGTCCACTATTTTTTTAGCATCTAATTTTCAACATTGATTCAATATTACCTGGCATTGACATTTCAACCACAACCAAATTGATGATTCTGATGGAATTTCAACATTGACTCAATGTCACAATGCTATCTGGGTCTTGTCCAAGTCTGTTCTTGTCAAGTCATTGTTTGATTCTTTTCACTAGTGATGGCAAAACGAGGCTTCCTGAACCACTGAGACCTCGCAAAAAAGGTCCATTAACTGAAGCTTCATTCATCATTGCTCTCTAGTGACACCTAGCTACTGTGCAAAGAAATAACAGACAAGTCCATTAATTCTGAGCCAATGACCTGAGCAGACATTTGTCCATTGCCTGGGTATACAATAAAATATGTATCTTTCTCTGTCTGACTTTATTTGCACAAAGACAACTGTCAGACACAGTTAATTAATTATTTATTTATACTGTGATCAACTGTGCTATCCAGCAGATGCCAAAGGACACCTAATAATATAGGGAAACTCTATTAGAGAGAAAACCTATCTAACCTAATCCTAATGTAGAATACTGTAGTATAATAGCATAATGTAATAATATAGCCCTAATGAACCACAATAACAACAATGACACAACTCTCTGACACTCACACTTCTACTACTCCTGACACTTCTCCGTCACAACAAACACAAGGTGGCGTGAGTTTCAAACCCGAAGCGACACACAGAGCGAACCGATGACGTATTCCACACAAACCGAGGCCTCGTTTGTCATTATTTCCTGTTATTTCTTGTCAAGCTTCGAATCAGGGCTTCATCTGGCACGCCCATTTATTCTCGACACAAGCTCCGACTCCTCGGTTCAAAATGTCACATCACTACTGTTCGCTATATGACCTTGGTTAAATAAAACTGCGCTTGGCTTCATCTACACTTGCCTCCAGTGGATATCCGTTACAAACTGAAGGTGTTTTTTTTTGTTTTGTTTTTTGTATAGGCAAAAAAATTCAACTTTGTAACAACACTTATCCACGTGGGTGCACTCTTGTCATTTCTAAGAGTGGTAAGTACATCTTTTATGGATAGAAATTTAATAATTAAATATAGTGAGCAATATACACCGATCAGGCATAACATTATGAATATTGTGTTGGTCCCCCTTTTGCCTCCTAAACCACCCCTGACCCATCGCAGCATGGGCTCCACTAGACCCCTGTGTGGTGTGGTATCAGCAGATCCTTTAAGTCCTGTAAGTTGCGAGGTGGATCGGACTTGTTTGTTCAGCTCATCCCACAGATGCTCGATTGGATTGAGATCTGGGGAATTTGGACTCAAACTCGTTGTTGTGCTCCTCAAAGCGTTCCTGAAGCATTAGTGCTTTGTGGCGGCGCATTATCTGCTGAAAGAGCCACAGCCACAGGGAATACCGTCCCCATGAGAGGCTGGACATGGGCTCAGCAATGCTTAGGTAGGTGGGACGTGTCAAAGTCACATCCACATGATGGAGGACCCAAGGTTTCCCAGCAGAACATTGCCCAAAGCATCACTGCCTCCGCCGCCACGCCTTCTTCCCATAGTGCACCTGGTGCCATGTTCGGTTCTCCACTGGTCCTTCACTTTTGATAGAGACTGACCACTGCAGACCGGGAACACCCCACAAGAGCTGCAGTTCTGGAGATGCTCTGACCCAGTCGTCTAGCCGTCACAATCTGGCCCTTGTCAAACTCACTCAAATCCTCACGCTTGCCCATTTCTCCTGCTTCTGACACATCAACTCTGAGGACGACACGTTCACTTGCTGCCTAATATACCCCACCCACACCCACAGGTGCCATGATGAGAGATAATGAGTAGGGGTGTAACGGTACACAAAACTGATGGTTTGGTACGTACCAGTGATGCGCGGGTCAAAGTATAAACAACCCGTGCCCGGCTAATGTTTTCAACTAACCCGCCCGCAACTCGGACCGCAAAAAGAGAAAAAAAAATATTGTACCCGACCCGCTTTCTGACCCGCATTTTTTTAAAAGTAGTAAATGCTCATCGTAGCGTCATTGGGCCATAGACGTAGGCAATAGCGGTGCGGGGGGGTATGGCCACCCCTAACATGGTGCAGCAGCGAGAGCAGGCTGTTCTTGAGGCGGCCCATCATTTTCCATGTCAGCTGTCTAGATGCATATTATTGATGAACGCAGGGGCGTAGTTTATGGGGTGGATGGGGGGTAGGTAACCCCCCCAATATTCAAAACCATCAGTTACAACCCCCCCAATATTTCAACATGAAAATCACAGTCGATCAAATGAAAGATATGTAAAATTCATTCATTTTGTAACAATAAGTTTGTTCCTAATCAAATATGAGTTTTTCATAATAAATCAGACAAAAAATACCCCCCCCCCCCCTCCCCCTCCATTGAACCGATTGGTAACGCCCAACCAATGAGTCGCACTTTCACCAAAACAACGCGAGTGGTGTTTGAACACGGGTAACATTAGCACCAAACATGAAGAGAAGCGCTGCACAGCGACTGTATTTAACTGCTGGTCAGAGAGAGATGCGGAAAATAAATAAAGCATGTACTGAGAATGAGGTATGAGAATATTGTGTAATAGCTAAGTACACAGCACATATAGTTTAGCTAGCTAATCCATTGTCTCTGTATTTAGCTATAACTATCAGTATAACAAGTTACCAAAGCAGCGTCTGTTTTGCTAGTTCATTTTTTAATAGTGTCTGTAATTATCAATGACAAAAGTATTCCCATCGGTGTTTGTTTTCTTCCTAAATGAATCTGACTTTTGAACGAATTGGATGAATGAACGATTCAAGTGGCTCACTCATTAAAACAGTGAATCGCTGCCGCCTACTGCCGGTTTCAATACTTAAATGTCTTTCTTTTTATAATCTCTACTATGTTAGAATTTTATGAATGATGATTAAACACAAATTTCATAACGTTATTGGTGTATAATCTCTTAACATGTTTTTATAACAGATTCAAGGTTAATATAGCAGCAGTGTAGAAAAGTCAGCAGAGGGAGAAGAGGAGCAGGTGGTCAGGAGATGCCATTCAATCAATAAAATAAAATAGGAAACAGTATAGAAATACAGCAGCTTTGTAAAGTTAGGCTATACATTAATGCCTTTAATGTTTTAAAGACTCCAGTAAACAGCTTTATACTAAGTCAAGTTCCTAAGGCTGTCAAGAAACAGTTTTTGAGTAAGATGTGTATCTAAATTTCATGTTTACAGTTGTTCAAGAGTAGGGTTGGGTATCGTTTGGGTTTTTTCCGATACCGGTGCCAAACCGATACATTTAAAACGGTACCGGTGCCTAAACGGTGCCTGAACCGATACTTTTTTAAAAAAAGAGCCACAAAACGAGGTGGATGAGATTAAAGAATGGCTTTTTATTAAATTTTTTTTATTATTTAAATTGAACAATTTATAACAAGTTTAAAGTATACTTAAATATATAAATATAAATAAATACAAAACACAATTTACTTAACAAACTCACAGTAAAACTAAAGCCACCTAACCCAACTACACCAGGCCTAATTTAACTCTAAATAACAGTCACAGAGATAACAGCAGTCATCTGTATTCTTGGTCTGCTACAAACCGGCCTCAGGCTTCAGCTTTATTTGGCAGAAATATGACCATATTCTCTGGCTAAATATTTTAGAATGGGTCACCTTATTGTTTCCATGGAGACGCGTCATGCTTCTCACATGACACACAGCAGCCGCAATAGCGCTGTATGACTGGTCAGCTGTATCGGGTTTATTTCACTTTTTCTTTTTTATTCAAAATATTCACAAACTTGCTAACTATGTCATGAACAGACATGTCATATCTGATATTCTGATTTTCGAATATGTGTGAGTGAATGTGTGTTAGTTGATCTATACTGCGCGATGGGCGGCGCCACGTTAGATTGCGCCTCAGAGAATCGGATCTGTCGGATTTACATCACATAGCCTACATTTATCTTCGTCTCACAAAATACATGAAAGTAAGTGACCGCTGCTGAACTGGGAGAAGAATAAAGTCAACTATATAGTCACTATATAATGTGTATCTGATATGAATAAAACACTTAGTCACGTTATCTTAACTGTCAGAAAGGATTGTTTTTGCCGCTTCCATATACATCAGTGTGTATTTTTTGCTAGTCCTTTTTATAGCATTTACATGTCTGAAACCTAAAATAAACAGTATGTGGTTGAAAACACTGAATAGTTGTGATATGTGACGAGCGCGTCTGTCTCTGGCTCGGTGCCAGCCAAAGCGAAAGCACGTTTGAATTTAAGTGGCACCGAAATCTGCGTTCTGATTCGGTCCGGTACATACCGGTTATAAAGGTACCGGTGTCATATTGGCACCGGGTTTCGGTACCCAACCCTATTCAAGAGCCCATGTGTTTCCCTTTTTTTAAATGCATTAAGGTGGAATGTAAAAATCTTAAAATAAATGTCTAAATGTTGTCTCTTTCATATTTGTATATGTTGAATTTGTCATCAGTTAAAGCGGATGGATGGATGGATGGATGGATGGATGGATAGACAGATAGATAGATAGACAGACAGATAGATAGACAGACAGATAGATAGATAGATAGATAGATAGATAGATAGATAGATAGATAGATAGATAGATAGATAGATAGATAGAACAGGCAGCATACCAACGTTCAACCCCCCCCCCCCCCCCCCCAATGTTCAAACCAAATCTACACCCTTGGATGAACGCGAGGTTTATGTTTCGACCCGGCTTGAAGAATTCATCAGCAGCTCAACTGAGAGAAGGCCCACTTTTGGAGAAGTGAGAAAGCCCTTAGGAGCGCAAACTGTTCTTCTTCTGATGCTGTATGATATAGTCTAGTGTTATGTAATAAAGGCTTGATTTATTCATTTATTTCCTTTCATTTTCTCAACAATTAAGATGCTGCATGTGTTTATCCAGTCTAATCGAAGTGTGCGTCTCTCCCCCGACTTTCCCAGCAAAAATCCCGCCCCCTCTCAGAAAATACATCAAACTGACTTTACTGAGCTGTATGCGTTTAAAAGTAGCCTCTATTAAAATAGTCCAATGGCATTGCTCAGTTCAACGTGTTGGGAAATCAGGCATTTTGTCCCGCGTCAGCATTTAT
This sequence comes from Romanogobio albipinnatus, assembly GCA_023566225.1. NCBI lineage: Eukaryota > Metazoa > Chordata > Actinopteri > Cypriniformes > Gobionidae > Romanogobio > Romanogobio albipinnatus. The sequence goes on from JAKRKY010000046.1 coordinate 212,650, forward strand.
TCAAAAATTAATAACGCTCAACATTCAAAAGGTAGCTAAATAAGGATTTATTGACGACCCGAGCGACCGCGACCCGAATATCATTAAAAATATTTTTGGATGACTCGTAACCGCGGGTAACCACAGGCACCCGCTCATTTTGGATCAACCCGCGCATCACTGGTACGTTCCTCTGTTTTGAAGTTCAGTACGGGCTCGGTACAGCAGTTTTAAAAAAATTGCTTTTTATTTATTTTTTATTAAATGGTGGTTTACTGAACAAATTGTGTCTGTCCTTAAATGAACTCAATTATAACTAAAATCTTCTTAAAGATAATGCTGTAAACTATAGGGAGCCCTTACTCACACATTAATATAATATTAAAGGGCAGAGCCCAAACTATTAACCTAAATTCAACTCCAATTCATTGTTGAAATATAATAATTTACACAGATTTAATTAAACGCACATTAATAATCCAGACATCAGTAACAGGTTCAGTAGAATATAATGAATATAATATCGGCTAATATGGGTCATATATTCAGTGAAAGAGTTGTTTTCTCTAGTGCAGCGTGACATTGTTCTCAAGCTGTTTTATTGACGTCTTTTCACAGCTGAAACACTGATTGAGCGATTACACCACATATGATGCGTTTCAGTTGTAATGTATCCTCAACACACCTTCAGATGTTCACTTATGTTTATTCTTTGACTATGACGAGATGAAGTCACTCGCTTGCTGGGTCGCCGCTTGAACTGTGATCAGTGATCAGTCACGCCACATTAAAGAGCGTCAAAACGGCATTTAGCGTTTGAATTTCGTGATCAAATGGATTGAATACTTAATATGTTTGTGTGGGAACTCGGATTGAAGTGTGTTCTGCGCTTAAAACAAGCCGACTGTGAACTGTTAAAGATTGCATTCAGAAACCGTTCGGTACACTCGTGCACCGACCCGAGAGCCCTGTACCGAAGTGGTTCGGTGTGAATACATGTACCGTTACACCCCTATATAATCAGTGTTATTCACTTGACCCGTCAGTTATCATAATGTTATGCCTGATCGGTGTATACAGCCCAAAAAAACAACAAAATAACTCATGCTGTTGGTTAATTAATTTCTGTCTGTGGGCCGCTGAAGGTGGATTATGTTTGTGATTGGTGTGTTCAGCGAGCGAAATCTTACAAAAAGAAGAAATTTAAATATCTTGATGAACATGAACTTGTGAGTATTTCATTTCTCACTCAATTTACAAATATAGAATGAATGAATTAAAATTAATTATTATAGTTGATTTTCTATTACTTGGTATTAAAAGTAAGTAGCTCTTACGCTTTGCATAAGATATTTGTTATTCAGGAACTAACAAGAGTTCTTTGTTTCATTTAGACATCCAATGAAGCACCTACTGCAATGGAAGACTCTGGCTGTCCTCAGCGCAGACCTCGTTATCGCACCTTTCATTGATTCTAGACTTGTGTTAATCAAGAGTCACATTTTCATTTATTTTTCAGCCCCATTCTTAAAGAAACAGGTCAGCTAAAAATGTAAATTCTGAGATCACCTACCGCCGATATATATCTGTATAAACACATGATTTGTTTTGTTCTGCAGAAAGAAAAAGGACATCTCTAGCATACACTCCAAAAAATGATTTGTTGAATTTACTCAAAAAACTGCGTCAAGTGGTTCCACTCAACTATATTGAGTCATTTTTACAATTAACAATTTAATTATAAGAACAAAAGAAATTCAAGTAAAGCTGACACAATTTATTTAAGTAAATACAAACCATTAGAATTTGTCACTGTTACATAATATTTATATGTGCAGTTTACTTAATAATCTTATGTCAAATTTATAAAAGTTTATGTTAGGCGAACACATTTATCGATTTAATTTACCTTATTCAATTAACTACTTGCTTTACAAGTGTAAAACTATTAAATAACATGATGTTGATGACTTTTCTTACACAGTGCCACCTAAGATGCATTTTGATCAACATGAATAGTTGATGACGACAGAATTTAAATTTTGGTGGGAACTATCTTTTTGTAAATTGGAGAAACTTGTTTTTAAAGCCTTTTTAAAAACTGATTAAAATGTATGTGTGTGTGTGTGTGTGTGTGTGTGTGTGTGTGTGTTTCAGCACTGAAATAAAAACCTATTCTTTAGATTTCAAATATGTCAAAAGAATCTATAAAAGATAGTATCATAGAAGTCAAAATTGGTAGGATTTTGGAGCAAAGGATGAACTTCGCATAAGGCAGTTTTTGCATTAACTTCTAAATCTATTGATAAAATTATGTTTTACTCCAATTCATTGTTGAAATATAATCATTTACACACAGTGACAGATTTAATTAAACGCACATTAATAATCCAGACATCAGTAACAGGTTCAGTAGAATATAATGAATATAATATCGGCTAATATCGGTCATATATTCAGTGATTGTGCAGACCAAACTGTAAGGGCTAGAGATTTGAAACTTGGCCAATACATGCTACACATATCTGCTTACATTTGATCATTTATTCAAAATAATTATTTAAAATAGAGATCAAACCACAGGTGGGACTATAGCTGTTAAACATTTAATAAGCATATTTCCAAAGGTAAAATACCCGTATTAGCTGTAAATGGCATTTTCTCTTTATGATTTTAAAGGTTACTTTGATGGCTAAATAAAACACAATGCAACTTTTTTTATGCAAATGTGCTTAAATTCCTTAAGTGGCTTGAACCCCGATAATTGCTGCTCGCAGCTATATTTAAGGGTTCAAGCCTGAAACCCTATTGTAATTGTTAATTTTCCCATGATGCATCATTCTCCATCTAAAACTGATCGGGCAGACCAAACCGTAAGTCGTAGAGACATGAAACTTTCAGGACTGGTAGTACTCACAACGTCTACCAGCGTCACCGAGGCGCGCCCCGACCGGCCTGACGGGGGCGCTACAGCAAGCAAAAGTACAAAATGGCTCATAACTCCTAAACCGTTAGGCATGGGCTCAAGTGTCTTATATCCTTGGAATCCTTGGCTCAAGGCGGACAACATGCATGCCTCGGATTGGCTCGTCACCCTGGGAAACATTTTGGGTATTTTGGCTTTTTCAAAAAACCTACTTTTGCCAACTAGTCCTAGGTTTTTGGCCTGACCAGAACCAGACCAGTGCAGCAAGATTCTCTGGAGTCTGAATGTCAAAAGTTATCAAAAAAAAGTGCAAATTTGGGTTCAGGGTCCTTAAGGGCCGCCAAAACGCTTGAGGTGGGAGGAGCCACTTTTACTTCACTGGCCATAACTCGTCAACGGAACGAGATATTTTCACCAAACTCAGCACGCATATGTACGAGCTCATTCTGTGGCTGCATGAAAAAGGACGCAGCGACTGGCCACTTGGTGGCGCTATAAAGGTTAAAAAGGGGTCAAAATGATGTATTTCAATGGAAAATCCCATTATATGGCTGAAAGCGGCCCTCTTCCGGCCTGATTTGCATACACCTTCACCAAATCGGGCATGCACATGCGTCACGTGATCCCAAAGAAGCTTGCCAACTGTTATGGCCATTAATGGCGGTTTAACTCTTATAAAGGTGAAAAAATGCTCTATATGATCCAATGAAAAATGACCACGAAAAAAGTTGAACTTTTGCATTTGAGTGGCTGTAACAGGGTCATTTAGAAAAGGGGTGTGGCAAAATACACTAAAAAGCCTATAAATCCCAAATGAAACCTCAGAACTCCACCAAAATTGATGAGCATATGTGTCAGAACATGGTGAGGAAGCATGCAGAGTTTCATGGAGATCAGAGCATAGGTGGCGCTATAACTGGCAAAAAGCCTTCATTCTTATTAGGGGTTCAAGCATGAAATGCTGAAACCCTATTGTAATTGTAAGGTTTCGTAAAACGCATCGTGCAGGCCAAACCGTAAAGCCTAGAGACATGAAACCTGGCCAGATGGTAGGCCTCAGTTTGGGGACAACCTATCAGAGTATGACCCCGAATGGCCCATAGGTGGCGCTACAGCAACCAAAAGTTCAAAATTGCTCACAACTCTTAGACTGTTTGTCTGAGAAAATCATGGTTAACTATGGTAAATCATGTTATAATCGTGCTAAATCATACTAGAATGTGGTAAATCATGGTAAATAATCCTAGAATATGAAAAATCATGATAAACTCGGGGAAATCATACTAGAATTTGGAACTTTTAAATTTAGATGGCTCCATTCATTAATTTATTCATTCTCCTCAAAAAACAATGTTCTCAATTGTGCTACAGAATAATTACTGTGAACCCTGAAAATGGTGTTACAAAAAGGAGACTTGCACTAAGGATTTTAATACCTATCATTTATTTATAGATCTGGTATTGTCCATAATTAGTAATATCTCTATATATTGTTTTGCACAAAGTAGAAACTTCACAAAGCTTTTGTACATGTGGAGAAGCTCACGGTAAATTATAAACTATCTAAACTAACATTTGTCCACTAGAGAGAGCAGCAGGATTAGACATATTTTTATGTTTTTATCAGCTTTCAGAATGGGCTAAAAAAATAATGATTAAAGCTATTTTGTATTGTCATGATGCACTGTAATATATGTTTATATTATTGGATCACAAAGAAAAATGTGAAATGTTTAATGACCTTTAAACATTATTTTCACAATAACATATTTCAAAAAGAGGTTGTGTGTGTGTGTGTGTGTGTGTGTGTGTGTGTGTGTGTGTGTGTGTGTGTGTGTGTGTGTGTGTGTGTGTGTGTGTGTGCGTGCGTGCGTGCGTGCGTGTATAAAAAATGTCATGGATATTAGGCAATAGATGCCTCTATAAAAGTTAAAAAAAGTCAAGAATGATAATGGTCCTATTCTTTTTATGGAAAATAACTAAACTAAATGGCAGTAGAGGATCAATAATTTTTAATTGCGCTCAATATTGTAACTACATGTTTTCATTTCAAATAATATTACAATTTTATAAAATCATTAAATAACATTACAAATATTTTTTTTTCAAGGTTTACTACTTTATTGTTCATTTGAGGCATGTTTTTCAATAATATTACATGATTACAATGAAAACTGAAAATTATGTTTTAAACGGGAAACCTGTAATAAGCATTTTTTACCTATCATTTATTTCAAATATCTATATCTACAACAAAATCTGTAAGCATGTTTATTCCAGTTGATATGGAGAATGTGCCATAAAAACAAGTACATGGAATCAAACCAAGTCAAAGAAATTTTTTAAAGACAGAATAACAAAATGCATAAGAAAATAAGAATATGAAATAGTAAAAGATAATTCATTCATTCAATTAAAAAAATGCATTTTAAAGTATGTTTGTGTCGACGTTTTTTTTTATTTTTATAATCACATTTTAAATTAAAATCCATAATTGTGAAGTTAAGATTTGAAATGAGAGAATCTAAAAATAACATGAAAAATAGTACATATCAAAATGTAAAAAATGTAAAAAATATCATTTTAAAAGCAACATAAACATATTCAATTAAAAAGCATATTTGTTAAATAGTACATTAAAGAGGCAATAAAGAGTAAAAGAGATTTCCACATAAAATGTGAAATTACAAAATATACAAATTAATAAAAAAACTCAAAATAACAATAAAAAATCATTCATTCATTCCTTTTAAATGCATTGAAGAAAAAATACATTTTAAAAGCAAAAATAACATATTCAATAAAGCAAAGTTAAGTAGTACATTAAAGAAGCGAGACGTCCGCATTCTTCAAGAGAATCTTGAACACTCATGTCTGAACAGTTATTCAAGGTGTTCAGGCAAATACGCATGACACAGCAGAGTTGGAAGTAAGGTAGTGTGGTAGGGTAGGCCTACATTAAAACAAAAACAAAACAAAAATAAAAAAAATACCAATAATAAAAAAAACGTAACAACAAACAAGAACTTGGGCAAGTGGTGACAGGGAAAGTAAAACTAAATATGATAATGAAAGTAAACCGAATGCTATTGTGGCATAGCCTTAAATCTCACACTACCAAAAATGTTGTGCTTGTGCTGCAAAATTTTCAACAGAAGTAACAGAGATTTCGTAATGAGGAGACAAAGATTAATGAGACCCAGGATCTGGCAAAATAAAACATCACAGTGGAGATGACGGAGGAAGAAGTCAGGCAGGATGTAATGGAGGGAGGAGGCAAAGGGTGACTTAGAGGAGATGATGGAGCACGACAGAACTGATGGAGGTAAGAGACAGGATGAGCCAGCAGCCAGACTGACATAGGTGTAGTTGTGAACAGTGTGGATCCAGGCTGAGATGATGACGAAGGAGACTTGAGCTGACTGTGGCCAGCTGCAGCAGAACACACATGGAGCTGGGCAGGACCAGCGCTGATGAAGATGACTTGGGACTGGACTGAAGCAGTGGCAACGAAGATATCTAATGACTGGGCTGTAACTTGGACATTGGAAGTTGGAACCAGTGGAACCAGTGGAAACTGAAAATCTTTTAACGTGGCATAATCCAGTTTATCCCATGACAATAATTCAGTTGCCCTTCAGCTCATAGACAATCCTCAGTGATTAGTGTAGTTGGGGCTTCAGTCCATGCAGGACAACACCACTAAAATGCCCTCAATGACAGAATACATTGGCCAAAAACTCTATCAGATACAACTGAGATAAACATTTCAGAATGTTCAGTACATGTTAATGTAAAATTACTAGATTATGTCGATCTTTGGTTGAGAGACAAGAACAGAGTCACAAAAATGAACAGGGAATAATTGACCTTGTACTCTAATGAATCTGAATTGCTGCTGAAGTGAGCCTTACAGATGTAGGGTCCATATTTAATACAGAGAGCAGGAATCCATGACTTGCCTTGAGTAAACAGTCCACAATGGTGACGGTGGTGTAATGATCTGGACATTGTTTTCTGCTGTCAAACTGTTTCCTTGATTTGCATAAAATACAATCTCCAGCTGATTCTAGTTGAATATGCTGCTTTGATGAACACACTATCTTCATTATTAGGACAATAAGACATTTGATGTACCTAAAGACAATGAGGATATGATTAGTGTATGTAAAAAAATAAAAATAATTATTTATATATATATATATATATATATATATATATATATATATATATATATATATATATATATATATATATATATATATATATATATATATATATATATATATATATATATATATATATATATATATATATATATATATATATATATACAGGTCCTTCTCAAAAAAATAGCATATTGTGATAAAGGTCATTATTTTCCATAATGTAATGATAAATATTAAACTATCATATATTTTAGATTCATTGCACACCAACTGAAATATTTCAGCTCTTTTATTGTTTTAATACTGATGATTTTGGCATACAGCTCATGAAAACCCAAAATTCCTATCTCAATAAATTAGCATATCATGAAAAGGTTCTCTAAACGAGCTATTAACCTAATCATCTGAATCAAAATTACACCTGCTAAAGATTCCTGAGGCTTTTAAAAACTCCCAGCCTGGTTCATTACTCAAAACCGCCATCATGGGTAAGACTGCCGACCTGACTGCTGTCCAGAAGGCCATCATTGACAGCCTCAAGCAAGAGGGGAAGACACAGAAAGACATTTCTGAACGAATAGGCTGTTCCCAGAGTGCTGTATCAAGGCACCTCAGTGGGAAGTCTGTGGGAAGGAAAAAGTGTGGCAAAAAACGCTGCACAACGAGAAGAGGTGACCGGACCCTGAGGAAGATTGTGGAGAAGGACCGATTCCAGACCTTGGGGGACCTGCGGAAGCAGTGGACTGAGTCTGGAGTAGAAACATCCAGAGCCACCGTGCACAGGCGTGTGAAGGAAATGGGCTACAGGTGCCGCATTCCCCAGGTCAAGCCACTTTTGAACCAGAAACAGCGGCAGAAGCGCCTGACCTGGGCTACAGAGAAGCAGCACTGGACTGTTGCTCAGTGGTCCAAAGTACTTTTTTCGGATGAAAGCAAATGTTGCACGTCATTCGGAAATCAAGGTGTCAGAGTCTGGAGGAAGACTGGGGAGAAGGAAATGCCAAAATGCCTGAAGTCCAGTGTCAAGTACCCACAGTCAGTGATGGTCTGGGCTGCCATGTCAGCTGCTGGTGTTGGTCCACTGTGTTTTATCAAGGGTAGGGTCAATGCAGCTAGCTATCAGGAGATTTTGGAGCACTTCATGCTTCCATCTGCTGAAAAGCTTTATGGAGATGATTTCATTGTTCAGCACGACCTGGCACCTGCTCACAGTGCCAAAACCACTGGTCAATGCTTTACTGACCATGGTATTACTGTGCTCAATTGGCCTGCCAACTCTCCTGACCTGAACCCCATAGAGAATCTGTGGGATATTGTGAAGAGAAAGTTGAGAGACGCAAGACCCAACACTCTGGATGAGCTTAAGGCCGCTCTCGAAGCATCCTGGGCCTCCAGAACACCTCAGCAGTGCCACAGGCTGATCGCCTCCATGCCACGCCGCATTGAAGCAGGCATTTCTGCAAAAGGATTCCCCACCAAGTATTGAGTGCATAACTGAACATAATTATTTGAAGGTTGACTTTTTTTTGTATTAAAAACACTTTTCTTTTATTGGTCGGATGAAATATGCTAATTTTTTGGGAATTTTGGGTTTTCATGAGCTGTATGCCAAAATCATCAGTATTAAAACAATAAAAGACCTGAAATATTTCAGTTGGTGTGCAATGAATCTAAAATATATGAAAGTTTAATTTTTATCATTACATTATGGAAAATAATGAACTTTATCACAATATGCTAATTTTTTGAGAAGGACCTGTATTAGAACATTCTTCATTATTGTTCAGTTATTTGTCACAATGCCATTGTAAAAATGCTTTTTGATAGTGACTTAGCTATTTTTTCAGAAGGGTAGCTTGAATGTAACTTAACTAGTTTAACTTACAGTAGTTTAGCTCTATTTAAACAGAATCAGGCCTCAGAGCTTTACAAGTGTGTCTTAGACAAAGAAATCAACAACAATAAAACAACAACACTAGCCCATTCAAATGCTGATGCAGAGAGAATGTGTTCTGTGCTGGACCACTGAAGTGTGTGTGTGTGTGTGTGTGTGTGTGTGTGTGTGTGTGTGTGTGTGTGTGTGTGTGTGTGTGTGTATATATTATGCTGAATGAGGCCAAAATAATTTGCTTTGTACGTTGACAAAATGTTGTTTGGCCACCAAATCTCACTCCAGATTAGTGGAAAGTTGGCAGCTCTGCTCTAGAGATAAGCTAGATTATAATAATAATAATAATAATAATAATAATAATAATAATAATAATGATAATAATAATAGTGCTGTTATCGCTAATATGCCATATATTTACACATGTATAAATGTTTCCTGACTCTGAACTCTTCTGCTGTCATACTCGTGTGTGTCGTCGGTAGATGATTGTCTTTTGCTCCATATAAACACCGATTATTGATCTTCACTAACCTCTTATGAGTCGCAGTCGCTCCACAAAAGGGTTCCCGTCTCACGTCGCGAGGGCGTTGTGTCCCGTGTCGCCTGATGATGACGTCGCGAGGGCGTCTTGTGTTGATACTATCAAATACTATCAATACTATTAAAATAACCATTTTAGATTATTAATTCCCTTACACAAAACACTGTTAGAACACGGCAATGCTGCAGTTATTTTCTGTAAGGGTATTGTATTAACAACAAAGTTGATCAAATATATTTCACAATTATTCTGTGATATGAATACAGAAACTACGTCACATCTTTTATTAATGTGTATGTTAAATTATTTTTATGTTGAACGTTTATTTCAAATCAAATCAAATCACTTTATTGTCACACAGCCATATGCACAAGTGCAACAGCAGGTGAAATTCTTAGGTGCAGTTCCGAGCAACATAGCAGTCACGACATGACATGTACAACATTTAAAGCAGCATCAGATTACACATCTGATGCGCACACAATTACTCACAGCACAGTATACACTACAATAAACAATAAATAATTTACACAATGTGAGTGTAGTTCTCACAGCTTTAACCAATATACACATACTTACAATATACATATACTTTAAACAATATACACTAAACATACATTAAACAGTATACATTAAGCTATAATAATAATAATATACAATGTACAGTATACATTATTATTCACAGTAGAGATCCATTATGTACAATAGGTGCTATATGATAAATGATAAATAATAATGATAAATAAATGTGTATATAATGTGTGTGTATCTACAGTGGGTTGTGCTGAGTGATATTCTGTCCAGTGTGTGTTATGATCCTGATGGATCAAGAGTTGAGGAGTCTGATTGCTTGTGGGAAGAAGCTGTTCTGGAGTCGGCTGGTGCGTGTTCTGATGCTGCGGTACCGTCTGCCGGATGGCAGCAGTGAGAGCAGCCCATGGTTCGGGTGGCTAGAGTCTCTGATGATCCTCTGAGCTCTCTTCACACACCGCCTGGCGTAAATGTCCTGGAGGGAGGGAAGCTCACCTCCGATGATGCAGCTGGCCGTGCGCACTACCCTTTGCAGGGCTTTGCGGCTGCGGGCGGTACTGTTGCCGTACCAGGTGGTGATGCAGCCAGTCAGCAGACTCTCTATGGTGCTGGTGTAGAAGCGTGTGAGGATGTGGCGGTTCATTCCAAACCTCCTCAGTCGTCGCAGGAAGAAAAGGCGCTGATGAGCCTTCTTCACAACGGCCTCGGAGTGGACGGACCATGAGAGTTCCTCTGTGATGTGGACACCAAGGAACTTGAAGCTGCTGACTCTCTCCACCGGTGCTCCATCGATGGTGATGGGGCGGTGTTCTCTCTCGTTCCTCCTGAAGTCGACCACCAGCTCCTTGGTCTTGCTGACGTTGAGGGAGAGGTTGTGCTCCTGACACCACCGTGTCAGAGTGTGCACCTCCTCTCTGTAGGCCGTTTCATCATTGTCAGTGATGAGACCTACCCCTGTCGTATCGTCAGCAAACTTGATGATGGTGTTGGAGCTGTGGGTTGCCACACAGTCATGTGTGTACAAGGAGTACAGGAGTGGGCTGAGAACACAGCCCTGAGGGGCTCCAGTGTTGAGAGTCAGTGATGAGGAGATGTTACTGCCCATTCTGACCACCTGGCGTCTGTTTGACAGGAAGTCCAGGATCCAGCTGCATAACAAGCTGTTTAAGCCTAGAGCCCGGAGTTTAATGTCAAGTATGGAGGGCACAATGGTGTTGAATGCTGAGCTGTAGTCTACAAACAGCATTCTCACATATGTGTTCCTCTTTTCCAGGTGGGAGAGAGCAGTGTGTATTGTAGATGAAATGGCATCATCAGTGGAGCGGTTTGTGCGGTATGCAAACTGCAGTGGGTCCAGTGAGGGGGGGAGAACAGAGCAGATGTGGTTTCTCACTAGTCTCTCAAAGCATTTACTGATGATGGGGGTCAGAGCAACAGGACGCCAGTCGTTTAAGCAGGTGGTTTTTGACTGCTTAGGTACAGGAACAATGGTGGACGTTTTGAAGCATGTGGGGACCACGGACAGGGAGAGGGACAGGTTAAAGATGTCCGTGAAAACTCCAGCCAGTTGGTGCGCGCACGCTCTGATCATGCGGCCGGGAATGCCGTCTGGACCCGCAGCTTTACGGACGTTCACCTGCCGCAAGGATCGGGTTACATCCGCGACAGATACGGAGAGTGCACTAACCTCTGTATCTTCAGCCGCGAGGTCTCTCTCCGCGAGGGCGGTGTTAGTTCCCTCAAAGCGAGCATAGAAGGTGTTGAGCTCGTCCGGGAGAGAGGCAGCGGTGTTCACGGTGGAGTTTGTGTTCCCTTTATAGTCCGTGATGGTGTTAATTCCACGCCACATGCTTCTGGAGTCGGTGGTGTTGAACTGTCCTTCAATCTTGTCCCTGTACTGGCGTTTTGCTGCTCTGATGGTTTTCCGGAGGGCATAACTTGCTTGTTTATGCTCCTCCGCATTACCGGAGTTAAAGGTGAAGGTCCGCGCATTGAGTGCCGCGCGAATATCCCCATTTAGCCACGGCTTCTGGTTTGGGTACAGCCGTATTGTTCTGGTCGGAACAACGTCTTCTACGCACTTCCTGATGAAACACGTTACGCTATCAGCGTAGACCTCGATGTCGTCATCAGAGGCCGACCGGAACATCTCCCAGTCCGCGTGACCAAAACAGTCCTGTAGCATAGAGTCTGATTGGTCCGACCAGCACTGGATGGTTCTGAGGGCGGGTGCTTCCTGTTTCAGCCTCTGCCTATAAGCGGGCAAAAGTAGGATGGAAGCGTGATCCGATTTGCCAAATGGTGGGCGCGGGAGGGCTTTGTAACCATCCCGGAAGGGAGAGTAACAGTGATCCAGAACTCGGTTCCCTCGCGTGTTGAAGTTAACATGTTGGTGGTATTTAGGTACGATGCGCTTGAAGTTGGCTTTGTTAAAGTCCCCGGTCACAATAAACGCAGCCTCAGGATGCGCGGTTTCCTGCTCACTCACTGTCCTATACAGTTCCTTTAGTGCCCGGTCTGTGTCGGCTTGTGGGGGAATATACACAGCTGTGATGATGACCGCTGTGAATTCCCTCGGTAGCCAGAATGGTCGGCACAGAACCATGAGAAGTTCCAGATCAGGAGAACAGAAAGACTTGATAGAATGTACGTTCCTCTGATCACACCAGGATCTGTTGATCATAAAACATACACCCCCGCCTTTGCTTTTCCCTGAGAGATCTTTTTCCCTGTCCATCCGATGCACGGAGAACCCCGCGGTTTCGATGGCCGAATCTGGAATCTCAGCGGACATCCAAGTTTCTGTAAGGCAGATAATGCAGCAGTCCCTCGTCTCTCGTTGGAAAGAGATCCGTGCTCTCAGCTCGCAGAGTTTATTGTCCAGAGACTGAACATTTGCCAGTAAAATACTGGGAAGCGGGGGTCGGTTTGCGCGGCGTCTTACTCTGATGAGCACGCCGGCTCTGCTTCCCCTTCTCCGTCGGCGTTTCCGCGGTCGGGCCGCCCAAACAAAAGGATCCGCTGCCGTGTTTGTACGCAGCGGTTCGTCATTGAAGAATTTAAAGTCCGGTTTTCGGTGTGCGATTGCCGAACCAATGTCCAAAAGTGTCTGTCTGTCGTACGTAGTAAGGCAGACAACATCCAAGACAAAAAACACAAAAACTATAACCAGAACAAACAAAAAACTACAATGTTTCAGCAGAGCTTGCGACGTTGCGGCCATCCTCGGCGCCATCTTGACTCAATAATAACAATAATTATTTGGTATGTTAGTGGAATTAAAGTTAACCTGTTTTATTATGGCAATATAGTTTGATGTCAAATGTGTGAAAGGACTATCAGGGATATGTTAAAGCGATCAGAAACTCTTCAGTTTCTTCTGTTCTGGTGGATCATTTCTCCTTAATGTTCTTGTTATGAACGTTATCGGTTATGGTTTATCACAGGAACACATGCTATAGGCCGGATAAACCTGTCTTTAACATTTGGGGAGCAATTGGGTTATTTTTATAAAGGGTAAAGAAACAGAACAGTGAACAAAAAATATAGGTCTAGTTCTAGTTGGGAAATAATGATTTTGGGACTCGTCTGTGTGTAGGACGATATCTGATGGGAATGAACATACTGTATTTCCACTAGTCATAAACTACACAAACATGAGCTCTATAACCCAGAGCATTGAGTGAGTCTGCCCCAGCTTACACAGCACTCAGCTTCAGCTCATCCTCTCTCTCATGATTGATGTGGCTCAATCTCTCGATCAATGGATATTTATTCTGCTTTCGCCAATATGCCAAACAGGGCCACTAAAGAACTGAGGTGTGTGACACTGTAAGTTTACTTCTAATATTTAATGACTGATGTGGTGAACATCAGTTAGGAGGACATTCCAGAGACCAGTTTATGGCAAGGCCCCTCTCTTACTACCGGTGTGGAGGAAGATGTGCCACACTGTGATTGGACCCTTGGTGAATGAACATAAACAAATGTTCAGCAACATCAGATAAGATGCCAAGACAACTGCCAGATACATCTTACTGGGCAGGAAGGGGGACCTCTTGCACCCACCACCACCCAGGAGAGGACTCTCATTGGTCTAAAAGTTGACTTTAACCACCAAACTCATTCCTAAGGGTTTACATTTACATTTACATTTATGCATTTAGCAGATGCTTTTATCCAAAGCGACTTACAACTTGGGGGAACATGAAGCGATTGGTCATGAAGAGTCGAGAAGCGCAATAAGAGCCTTAGATCCTGAGACTGTGTACATTGCTCAGTGTAGTACAGGCTAGGGGAGGGAAGAAGAGAGAGAAAGAAGAAAGTTTTTTTTTTAGTTTTTTTTTATGAGGTTAAGTGCTCACGGAAGAGCTGAGTTTTAAGTTGACTTTTGAATGATGTCAATGATTCTGCGTTTCGAATGGTGTTGGGAAGATTGTTCCACCAGCTGGGAACGGTGAATGAAAATGTTCTGGAAAGGGATTTTTCCCCCTCTGTGATGGGACCACAAGCCGTCGTTCCTTTGCTGAGCGAAGGCTTCTGGTTGGGGTGTGGATTTGTAGAATGGAGTCAAAGTAAGTCGGAGCTGAGTGTGTGGTGGCTCTGTATGCAAGTGTCAGCGCCTTAAACTTGATGCGAGCAGCGAGTGGTAGCCAGTGCAGTGAGATGAAGAGAGGTGTGACGTGGGTCCTTTTGGGCTCGTTGAAGACAAGACGTGCTGCTGCATTCTGGATCATTCGAAGTGATTGGATCGCACAAGAGGGGAGTCCAACCAGAAGCGCATTACAGTAGTCAAGTCTAGAGATAACCAGGGCCTGGACAAGAAGCTGTGTTGCGTGCTCTGTTAGGAAGGGTTAGGAGGGTTAGGCAAGAGCTGCCATAAAAATTCCTTCAGGACCTCCTGGATGCAGCAGCAAAAGAGAGGCCACAGAGATCTATCTAAATCCATTCATACACATGTTTGGAGGCCTTAAA
The DNA here is from genome assembly GCA_023566225.1 of Romanogobio albipinnatus. Classification (NCBI taxonomy): domain Eukaryota; kingdom Metazoa; phylum Chordata; class Actinopteri; order Cypriniformes; family Gobionidae; genus Romanogobio; species Romanogobio albipinnatus. The sequence goes on from JAKRKY010000046.1 coordinate 227,661, forward strand.
TGTATATAAACTGCAACTCTTCCACTTCATCTTCACACAAAGCACTGTTTATGTTAATGGTCATTGACTGTAAATGCAACAGTCCACGGGACAGATACATTAACAGATAAACAAATGCACGGACGATGACTTAACCGTTTCTTATCATGTTTGGTCTCTATCTGTTCCATATGATGCCTTTTATATTTTAAAAGAGGTTTGGTAAATAAATAATGCATGGGTAAAACATTAAAGACATTGTCTTGACATGCCACTTCATGCTATGCAAATGAGTTCCACACTAGGGTGGGCAACATCGGGGCTACTTCGGACATCAGTGGCCAATCACACTCCAGGATTGGAAAGGCGACGGATTTCAATCTCCTCCTCATCAGAAAGGGATAAATATGTCCCCCGCGTAGACACACCCTTGTTCTGCGTTTCTAACCCGACGGGGAAGGAGACACTAACAGACACATCACGTCCTGAGTTTCTGACCTGACGAGGAAAGAGACTACAAGACGGTTGAGGTTAAGCTTTTGCAAGCAAAACCTTTTATATTGCTTTCGGCTGTACTCTAGCTGCAAGAAGAGCTCTCTCACTGAGAGATCTTATCTGACCCTTTCGACTCCTCCAGCAGCACAGCCCAGTCCACCAAGGACCTCTGAATTGGCAGACATTGCCTGTCCCATACGGCTCCTCAGAGACGCAGCCAGCCTGCAACGGACCCTGTGAAGATTCGACTGACCCAGCTGCCTGTTCCATTTCCTAAGGACCCTCTCGGAGCAAACAAAGTTCTGCATCCTTCAGCCCAGCGTGGCAACGACTACTGGATCGCATCTTTGCGCCTACCCACTGCACGCTACCCGCATAACCAGTGGAAGACGTCTCTACTGCCGGACCGATCACCCGACTGTGTGGAACGTAAATATAAACTTACCAAACCTCTGTCTAGAGACCTTGGCATTAGTTTATACATGCAGCATATGTTTTTCTAACCTGCTTAGATAACAGTTACCGGAGGTCAGCTTGTTACAAATAATAGGTTTATTATTTGTTTAATGGTAAATAAGTATTTATTTATCACCATTTGCTAGAACCATTAGGTGGTTTCCATAGGAAGCATTCCCATTCGATTCTCTTCCATTGCTACATTCTGTTCAACAGCATTGCATTTATCCATTCTGTGTTCACATCATTTATCAGTTTTATTGTTTCATTCCTTACTTTTATTTTTGGTTATTAGTTTACTATCCTTTAGAAGTGTATATTCATTACTAGCATTATTAATCATTGAAGTATTTACTCTTGCATATCTATTGTTAATAAACTTAATTCATTTTATTACACTGTGTCTTCATTGTGTTGATGATCAAAGACTCTACTAGTTATCCAGACTCACAAATCCTTCAGATAAATCAGCTGACCAACTCCCTCTAATTTACATTAATTCTGAATTATTGAACCGCTCCTTTGGGAGTGTTCTTATATTGTTAAGATAGTATTCTTAGCTGGTGCCCCGTATCAAAAAGGGGGAGGGGTCATCTGATACACTCATAACCACACCTTAAGTGACACGTGATCTAAAAATCACTGACGTCATCGGTGAATTGAGTAATAATCACTACACTGAATAAGAGCCATTGAGCTTTAAAGGTGGCGATGTGTGATACACAATGATGACGTGACGCTTCTATATATATTGTGTTAAAAGCTTTTCACATTTTACAGAACAACCCCCACTGCATCCAGCCAATGAGTAAAATACATAAAGTAAATAAATAAACACGATAATAGTAAAAAACGAATTATAAATGCATATACATATGTACAAGTACATACACACACATATACATACACTATCCATGCGCATATGTAGCTAGTCTCTTTCCTTCTCTGCGTATCAATAAAGCTCGTGCTTCAAGAATCTTCTCTCATCGATGTATTGAGTGAAAACACATCCTAACACGAGTGAGCTGATCATTCCAGCATATTCCACACTCCTCTGATCCAATCCTCTGATCCAATCCTTGTTTGATCCAATCGTCTTCCTGTGTGATTGTTTAACAAAGTCTCATTAGCAAGTGGACACACACACACACACACACACACACACACACACACACACACACACACACACACACATTCATATACACTCCCCTAAAGGATTATTAGGAACACCTGTTCAATTTCTCATTAATGCAATGATCTAATCAACCAATCACATGGCAGTTGCTTCAATGCATTTAGGGGTGTGGTCCTGGTCAAGACAATCTCCTGAACTCCAAACTGAATGTCGGAATGGGAAAGAAAGGGGATTTAAGCAATTTTGAGCGTGGCATGGTTGTTGGTGCCAGACGGGCCGGTCTGAGTATTTCACAATCTGCTCAGTTACTGGGATTTTCACGCACAACCATTTCTAGGGTTTACAAAGAATGGTGTGAAAAGGGAAACACATCCAGTATGGGGCCGTCCTGTGGGCCAAAATGCCTTGTTGATGCTAGAGGTCAGAGGAGAATGGGCCGACTGATTCAAGCTGATAGAAGAGCAACTTTGACTGAAATAACCACTCGTTACAACCGAGGTATGCAGCAAAGCATTTGTGAAGCCACAACACGCACAACCTTGAGGCGGATGGGCTACAACAGCAGAAGACCCCACCGGGTACCACTCATCTCCACTACAAATAGGAAAAAGAGGCTACAATTTGCACCAGCTCACCAAAATTGGACAGTTGAAGACTGGAAAAATGTTGCCTGGTCTGATGAGTCTGGATTTCTGTTGAGACATTCAGATGGTAGAGTCAGAATTTGGCGTAAACAGAATCAGAACATGGATCCATCATGCCTTGTTACCACTGTGCAGGCTGGTGGTGGTGGTTTAATGGTGTGGGGGATGTTTTCTTGGCACACTTTAGGCCCCTTAGTGCCAATTGGGCATGGTTTAAATGCCACGGCCTACCTGAGCATTGTTTCTGACCATGTCCATCCCTTTATGACCAGCATGTGCCCATCCTCTGATGGCTACTTCCAGCAGGATAATGCCCCATGTCACAAAGCTCCAATCATTTCAAATTGGTTTCTTGAACATGACAATGAGTTCACTGGACTAAAATGGCCCCCACAGTCCCCAGATCTCAACCCAATAGAGCATCTTTGGGATGTGGTGGAACGGGAGCTTCGTGCCCTGGATGTGCATCCCACAAATCTCCATCAACTGCAAGATGCTATCCTATCAATATGGGCCAACATTTCTAAAGAATGCTTTCAGCTCCTTGTTGAATGGGGGTCAAACACAGGATTAGTATGGAGTTCCTAATAATCCTTTAGGGGAGTGTATATAAAACTCTGTTACACACAGATATGCATTCAAACATCTACATACACTAAAACATGCTGGGTTAAAAGAACCCAATTTGGGTTGAAATGGACAAACCCAGCGATTGGGTCATTTTAGCCCAGCGGTTGGGTCATTTAGCCCAGCGGTTGGGTTAAATGTTTGTTCAATGTGCTGGGCAGTTTTATTTTACCCAACTATTGTTTAAAATTATTATATGGCTGCTGGCTTAAAATGAACCCAAAGTAGGTAGGAAATTAAAAATCACACAATTACTAGAGGCCACAATAATAATCAAAAGGTGAGCCTTTATTAATAAGCAACTTAATAAATGTTTATTATTCATTAAACAATTTCATTAAAATGTATTATTCATAAAGTGCTTTGGATGGCCATTGGTCTGTTAAAAGCGCTATATAAATGCAGTCCATTTACCATTAAACATATTGATTTTGAGTTCATTTTAAGCAAGCAATAACATCCATCCATCCATCCATCCATCTTCTTCCGCTTATCCGGGGCCGGGTCGCGGGGGCAGCAGTCTAAGCAGGGATGCCCAGACTTCCCTCTCCCTAGACACTTCCTCTAGCTCTTCCGGGGGGGACACCGAGGCGTTCCAAGGCCAGCCGGGAGACATAGTCCCTCCAGCGTGTCCTTGGTCTTCCCCGGGGCCTCCTCCCGGTTGGACATGCCCGAAACACCTTCCCGGGAAGGCGTTCAGGAGGCATCCGGAACAGATGCCCGAGCCACCTCAGCTGTCCCCTCTCGATGTGGAGGAGCAGCGGCTCTACTCCGAGTTCCTCCCGAGTGACTGAGCTTCTCACCCTATCTCTAAGGGAGCGCCCAGCCACCCTGCGGAGAAAGCTCATTTCGGCCGCCTGTATCCGGGATCTTGTCCTTTCGGTCATGACCCAAAGCTCATGACCATAGGTGAGAGTAGGAACGTAGATTGACCGGTAAATCGAGAGCTTCGCCTTACGGCTTAGCTCTTTCTTCACCACGACAGACCGGTACATCGACCGCATTACTGCAGAAGCTGCACCGATCCGTCTGTCAATCTCCCGTTCCATCCTCCCCTCACTCGTGAACAAGACCCCTAGATACTTGAACTCCTCCACTTGGGGCAGGAACTCTCCACCAACCAGAAGTGGGCAAGCCACCCTTTTCTGACTGAGGACCATGGCCTCGGATTTGGAGGTGCTGATTCCCATCCCAGCCGCTTCACACTCGGCTGCAAACCGTCCCAGTGCATGCTGGAGGTCCTGGTTAGAAGGGGCCAAACACGACAACGTCATCTGCAAAGAGCAGAGACGAAACCGTGTGGTCCCCAAACCTGACACCCTCCGGCCCTTGGCTGCGCCTAGAAATTCTGTCCATAAAAATTATGAACAGAACCGGCGACAAAGGGCAGCCCTGCCGGAGTCCAACATGCACCGGGAACAAGTCTGACTTACTGCCGGCAATGCGGACCAAACTCCTGCTTCGGTCATACAGGGACCGGACAGCCCTCAGCAAAGGACCCCGGACCCCATATTCCTCCAGCACCCTCCACAGGACGCCATGAGGGACACAGTCGAATGCCTTCTCCAAATCCACAAAACAAATGTGGACTGGTTGGGCAAACTCCCATGAACCCTCCAGCACCCTGTAGAGGGTATAGAGCTGGTCCAGTGTTCCACGACCAGGACGAAAACCGCACTGTTCCTCCTGAATCCGAGGTTCCACTATCGGCCGAATTCTCCTCTCCAGTACCCTGGCATAGACTTTCCCGGGGAGGCTGAGAAGTGTGATCCCCCTATAGTTGGAACACACCCTCCGGTCCCCCTTCTTAAAAAGAGGGACCACCACCCCGGTCTGCCATACCAGAGGCACTGTCCCCGACCGCCACGCGATGCTGCAGAGGCGTGTCAGCCAAGACAGCCCCACAACATCCAGAGACTTGAGGTACTCAGGGCGGATCTCATCCACCCCTGGTGCCTTGCCACCGAGGAGTTTCTTGACCACCTCGGTGACTTCAGCTTGGGTGATGGACGAGTCCTCCTCTGAGCCCACAGCCTCTGCTTCCTCAATGGAAGACGTGACGGTGGGATTGAGGAGATCCTCGAAGTATTCCTTCCACCGTCCGACAACATCCCCAGTTGAGGTCAACAGCCGCCCATCGCCACTGTAAACAGCATTGGTAGGGCACTGCTTCCCCCTCCTGAGGCGCCGGACGGTTTGCCAGAATCTCTTCGAGGCCAGCCGATAGTCCTTTTCCATGGCCTCACCGAATTCCTCCCAGGCCCGAGTTTTTGCCTCCACAACCACCCGGGCTGCAGTCCGTTTAGCCTGCCGGTACATGTCAGCTGCCTCAGGAGTCCCACAAGCCAGCCAGGCCCGATAGGACTCCTTCTTCAGCTTGACGGCATCCCTTACTTCCGGTGTCCACCACCGGGTTCGGGGATTGCCGCCTCGACAGGCACCGGAGACCTTGCGTCCACAGCTCCGAGCAGCCGCTTTGACAATGGAGGTGGAGAACATGGTCCACTCGGACTCAATATCTCCAGCCTCCCTCGGGATCCGGTTGAAGCTCTGCCGGAGGCAGGAGTTGAAGATCTCTCTGACAGGAGACTCGGCCAAACGTTCCCAGCAGACCCTCACAGTACGTTTGGGTCTACCGAGTCTATCTAGCTTCCTCCCCCGCCATCGGATCCAACTCACCACCAGGTGGTGATCAGTTGACAGCTCCGCCCCTCTCTTCACCCGAGTGTCCAAGACATACGGCCGCAAGTCAGATGAAACGACCACGAAGTCGATCATTGACCTACGACCTAGGGTGTCCTGGTGCCATGTGCACTGATGGACACCCTTATGCTTGAACATGGTGTTCGTTATGGACAAACTGTAACTAGCACAGAAGTCCAATAACTGAACACCACTCGGGTTCAGATCAGGGGGGCCGTTCCTCCCAATCACGCCCCTCCAGGTTTCACTGTCATTGCCCACGTGGGCGTTGAAGTCCCCCAGTAGAACGACGGAGTCCCCAGTCGGAGCACTCTCCAGCACCCCTCCCAGGGACACCAAGAAGGTCGGGTACTCTGCACTGCTGTTTGGCCCGTAGGCACACACAACAGTGAGAGACCTATCCCCGAGCCAAAGCCGCAGGGAAACGACCCTCTCGTTCACCGGGGTAAACTCCAACACATGGCGGCAGAGCTGGGGGGCTATAAGCAAACCCACACCAGCCCGCCGCCTCACACCATGGGCAACTCCAGAGTGGTGAAGAGTCCATCCCCTCTCAAGAAGTGTGGTTCCAGAGCCCAAGCCGTGCGTGGAGGTGATTCCGACTATCTCTAGTTGGAACCTCTCAACCTCACGCACAATCTCAGGCTCTTTCCCCGCCAGCGAGGTGACATTCCATGTCCCAAGAGCCAGTTTCCGTGTCCAGGGATCGGGTCGTCTAGGCCCCCGGCCTCGACTGCTGCCCGATTCGCTTTGCACCGGCCCCTTATGGTCCCTCCCGTGAGTGATGGGCCCACGGGAAGGTGTCCCCACGTCGCTCCTTTGGGCTGAGCCCGGCCGGACCCCGTGGGGGAAGGCCCGGCCACCAGGCGCTCGCATACGAGCCCCAACCCCAGGCCTGGCTCCAGAGTGGGGCCCCGGCTGCGCCGTACCGGGCGACGTCACGGTCCTCCTTTTCTTTGTCTTCATAAGGGGTTTTTGAATTCTCCTCCTCCATGAACTGCCACCTTAACGCTCCTCCATGAACTGCCACCTTAACGTGGTGGAGGGGTTTGAGTACCTGAACGACCCTAGGAGCTACGTTGTCCGGGGCTATATGCCCCTGGTAGGGTCTCCCAAGGCAAACAGGTCCTAGGTGACGGGTCAGACTAAGAGCAGTTCAAAAACCCCAAAAAAACCCAAGCAATAACAGTCATTTTTAAACAATAGTTGAGTTAAATACCCAGCAGCCATTTAACCCAACCGCTGGGCTAATACAGTACTTAAATAGAAAGCCAATACCAATATAAATGAGTTACTGCCCTCTGATAGACGTTGTATAATGCGCATCACCCAGAGCTGTGAGAAACTGTGTTATGGACCTTTAATGAGGGCCACACCGGTCTCGGGTCCCACGGAGGAGCTCTGGAAGGATAAGAGCAGTGACCGGAGAGGACCAGGCCTGGGATTTCATGCTGTCTTTTATCATGTTTATATGTGGCAGTCGTTCACGATGGTCGTTTGGTGTGTTTGTTTGTTTTGTGATTAATGCAGAGCTTTCGCCATGTGACACACGGTTCTGCTGCTTTCACACGCACTCACATCCATTGTCTCACGCAAAAAAAAAAAAAAGATCTTGGACCGAGACTCGTTCGTTCTTTTCCAAACTCCCCGAGTGCCACTGAACCCTATGCGCTGCTGTCCATAGATATGTATGAGTAGATGCCTCACTAGCAACTGTTTCTATGGGCCGCTGTACGTTTTTGAACTGTCAAAGCCGGTCATGAACACCGGCGTGAACGCGCTTTGTGAACATTCAAACGTTGCCTGTGCGTCTGGAACCATAGTTATACGCATGCATTATCTATATCTGCAATCGACTGAAGCACAGGATTTTATAGGATTTAGTTTATCATTAATGATAATTCTGCATATGCTTTTTCTGCAAAAAAATTGGTTAAAGATCTTAACATTATTTTAACATCGTTAATATCATCAGAGAATCCTACAGACATTGCTCAGCATTCAATGAAAACAGTGAACTCATTATTGACAAGTTCATATCATAAACCATAAACCAATCAGCCATCAAAATAAAGAAATGATAAAATGAGTAATAAATGAACTTGTGTTACATCAATATAGACAATTAATTAGCTTGTGTGTTTAATAAACATCAATATAGACAATTTATTCAAACCAAGTTTTACAGTTTTTTCCAATTGCTAACACACAATTTTTCAAACTAGTCTGGTTTTATCAAAATACTTAACACAATTCACAAAACCACACACCCAAACTGCAAAATACCTCATATATCCTGCAAAATCAAGCACTGTAACCGAAACTACACACGTTGGCCAGGAACATCTATAATGGCTCTGTGGCCAATGACGTTCCCCCTTCTTCTGGTCTTTGCTAGGCTGAACCCAGCCTCATCTATAAAGATGAACTCATGTGGGATTGCATGAGCATCCATTTCCAGTACTCCCTGAAAACAAAGAACAAAGATCAGTCAATATGGTGTTATCCAGTACACTGGGAAACAATGTTGCGTGTAGTGTACTGCAGTCAATATTGTACTTACATCCACATATGCTCGTCTGAGCTCTTTGTTTCTTTGAGAGTTTCTCTCAAACAGCACCTTATAAAGTTGTTTCATTCTGATTTGGTTTCGTTTGAGAATGCGAGCCAATGTGGACAGACTGACTCGTTGAATGTTGTTGAATATGGTGTTGTCTTGGATGATGTGGCTTTGAATTTCTCGTAATCGGATTTCATTATTTTCCAAAACCAAGTTTACAATGCCAGCTTCCTGTACCCCAGTGAACATTTGGCCCCTTCCTCCACCATGGTTTTGTCTCTCAGTCCTTTAGAAAAAAAAAGAAGGAAAAATAAAATAGGGCTTGGACAATGCAGCCTAAAGATTTTTCCCCCACAGTAGAGTACATACAGGATGTCATACACTAAGTAAATAGGTGTCACCCAACTGATACACTATGACATGGGGTGTACTACATGACATGTTGGTTACATCCCTGTTCTCTAGTCTAAATGTCCGAATGACTGAGGCGACAGTAAAACGGCTCAAGTTTGGCTGCACTCTCTGTCCAGCCTCTCGCATTGTCAGCCCATGGTTGATGACATGATCTACTAAGGTTGCTCTGATTTCATTTGAAAGTTGTTGTCTTCTTTGGCCATGAACTCCTCTAGCTGCTCTACCTCTACCTCTCACTCTTCCTCCCCCTCTCATTCTCACCCTCCCTCTTCCTCTCCCTCTCTCTCTCGGCAACATCTTCCATTGTTGTTGGAAAAAAAAAGGTGCTCACCTGTGGTCTTTTTATAGTGCTTACATCCTGATTGAAGTGTTACCGTAACAATTAACCATTGAGGTGTTTGGCCAGATGGCACATGTATTGGCCAATTAGCTCATGTAGTGTCATTTTGAATGCCAGTGTTTTGAAATGGCAAACATGTGACTTTATGTGTGTGTGTGTGTGTGTGTGTGTGTGTGTGTGTGTGTGTGTGTGTGTGTGTGTGTGTGTGTGTGTGTGTGTGTGTGTGTGTGTGTGTGTGTGTGTGTGTGTGTGTGTGTGTGTGTGTGTGTGTGTGTGTGTGTGTGTGTGTGTGTGTGTGTGTGTGTGTGTGTGTGTGTGTGTGTGTGTGTGTGTGTGTGTGTGTGTGTGTGTGTGCGGCTCAACAGTAGTTTTCTGGGTGAATGTTTAGCTCAAGTCTAGAAGGCTCTGCAATGATGCCGAACATGATTTAGAATCAGTTCAGGTATTGCACATCTTTACCACCCCTAACTCCACTAGAATGCAGGAAATCACATCTACTTCATCCAACATGTCCTGGGGGTGGACCTTCAGCCACGTCTGCTCCACAGAATGAAACCAGTATTGTCCATCTCCAGTGGCTGCCCATATCAGCGGCTTTGGGCCTCCCCACAAACCACCAGAATGCAGGGTATGCATGGGTACAACACCAAATTAATCCCAATTCTTGATATCTGAGCCACCAACTTGTGGCTTTGTGTGCGGCATGATTTTGATCTCCCCTGACAAAATCTCTCTCCAAGGTTTTTTGAAAAGTTGGCAGGTATGTTAATGTATCATAAGGCAGTCTCTTGTGTCCAGCTGTCCCCACATCTCCTCCGGAGTCTCTGCCTGGTACACTGACCGCAAACACACTGACCGCGCCGCACATTTAACCGTCCTATCGAAGCCTTATCCGGGGATTCATCATGTCCGCCCAGCAGAAGAAGCTCACAGCAGACACAGATCCAGACAGACTTTGGTTTATTGGTTAGCCTTCTTTCATGTTTGTGGGTCATTCGAGAATGCTTCGGGCCACACAATGCACACCGGGTGAGGGTCATGTGACATGACGGAAGGCAACCTCCCTGCCCTGATGTAGAGTCTAAAGAGTTTGTCTTCATGCCCTGATCGCTCCGCCCAAGAGCCAGACTGAAGGACAGAGCATGAGCTGGTTAGGGATGTTTTGAAGATCAGAGCGGGTCCCATCTTTCTAACACACTTTAAACACAGACCCTCTGGCCAGGTTATGTGATGGGTTAAACATGCAGTGTCGTGTGACGCTGTGTTAAAAGTATTGTTCTAATGTTTGTAAATGGTTTTGTTGCATTATTGTAAAGCACACTTGTAATTATTATATGGTGCTGTATATATATTGATAAATGAATGTGGCCCGTGTCCCCCGGATCACAGGACACACCCCGGCTGAACACACACACAGATGTCTTTATTGTCCCTTCCGTCTGTTTCTGGATCAGTGCACAAACACTGAGCGATGGCCATCTGATAGACACGTGTGTGCTGTTTAGTGCACTTGCTGTCGCAGACTAACACACACACTCTTGATCTCACACATCCGCGTCTCTAACACTCGTCTTTCCTGCCTGCTTGCTGTGAGTACCCTTTTGTCCTCGGGTGTTTAATGGTTTCTTCAAGAGAAAAGCTTTGTTACGTTCTTGTAAATGTGTTTGAGAAAATGAAAAGATGTTTAAAAAGCAAAGACTGTGGAACTGCTCGTCCACACCAGAAAGTGCCTTTAGTAATTAAAAGAGTCCGACATTTCTGATTATTGTAATTATCTCAGCAATATTAAGAGCGATTTATTAACTTGTTTTGTGTATTTCATACTAACTACGCTTGTGATGAACAGACTATTGTGAAGAGAGACCCATGACAGGCTTTGCTCTTCAGCTGTGGAAAAGCCTTTTGTAAAAATGCTGACGTGAACGTGGCTCTTTCTTTCACACAATAGTTCACACTGACTGCCACACGTTCTGCATGTGGTGTGTGTGTGTGTGTGTGTGTGCGTCTGCACTTTTCTTAATCACAAAGAACTTGACTAACTTAAGTTGGATGACTTTAGGCAGGCTTTTCTCAGTTTAAACAGCAGGAGATATTCAGCGCTGCTCTTTCCCACATTGTGAAACTCAGACGGAGCTGGAGCTCAAGCACAGGAGCACGTGTAGGCCACAGGGCTGGGAATCGGACACTTGTTATACAGTTTTGATTCCTCTCATCGATTCTTTGTGTGCATTTTAATATAACTTTAAACCCTTCACACTGGGGACACTACAGTTTTTCAACTAAAAATCGAAATAAATCTAATTAATAAACTAAATTACTGATCTAATTATTGATCTAAAGCCCACACTGCCACTGTATGATAATTGAAATGAACTGATGACATCAAATGGCTATACAGCTGAATAAAATTATGCTGCATTATTTTGCTGTTTAACACTGTAAAGCTGCTTTGAAACAATCTCCATTGTTAAAAGCGCTATATAAATAAAGCTGACTTGACTTGACTTCACACACAGGAAGACTTGTTCAGTTGTATTTATTTGTATGGCTGCTAATATTTGATTTACTCTTTTTAAATCACTCAGTGTTTACTTTAAATGAGTTAGGCTGGGGGTTTTTATGGTTTAAACCATAGGCAAATGTTCCTCATGTAAGTGTTCTTCAGTCTGTTGATCTGTGTTCATGGTATTCAGTTACAATGACATATTCAGCAATAAGGCTTACTGTGCGTTCACACCGCCGCCGGCGAGAGCGTCAGAGTGGCCGGAAGTCATTCATTTTCAATGGGGAACACACAGCCTAATAAAGTCTTTATGAGTGAGTCATTGAATCATTCATTCAAGAGATTCATTCAAAAACACTGATTCAGCCAGTAATGAAACAAGTGAAGTCTTCGAGTGAGTCATTGAATCATTCACTCAAGAGATTCACTCTAAAACACTGATTCATCCAGTAATGAAACAAGTGAAGTCTTTATGAGTGAGTCATTGAATCATTCACTCAAGAGATTCACTCTAAAACACTGATTCATCCAGTAATGAAACAAGTGAAGTCTTCGAGTGAGTCATTGAATCATTCACTCAAGAGATTCACTCTAAAACACTGATTCATCCAGTAATGAAACAAGTGAAGTCTTTATGAGTGAGTCATTGAATCATTCACTCAAGAGATTCACTCTAAAACACTGATTCATCCAGTAATGAAACAAGTGAAGTCTTTATGAGTGAGTCATTGAATCATTCACTCAAGAGATTCATTCAAAAACACTGATTCATCCAGTAATGAAACAAGTGAAGTCTTTATGAGTGAGTCACTGAATCATTCACTCAAGAGATTCACTCAAAAACACTGATTCATCCAGTAATGAAACAAGTGAAGTCTTTATGAGTGAGTCACTGAATCATTCACTCAAGAGATTCACTCAAAAACACTGATTCATTCAGTAATGAAACAAGTGAAGTCTTTATGAGTGAGTCACTGAATCATTCACTCAAGAGATTCATTCAAAAACACTGATTCATCCAGTAATGAAACAAGTGAAGTCTTTATGAGTGAGTCATTGAATCATTCACTCAAGAGATTCACTCTAAAACACTGATTCATCCAGTAATGAAACAAGTGAAGTCTTTATGAGTGAGTCATTGAATCATTCACTCAAGAGATTCATTCAAAAACACTGATTCATCCAGTAATGAAACAAGTGAAGTCTTTATGAGTGAGTCACTGAATCATTCACTCAAGAGATTCACTCAAAAACACTGATTCATCCAGTAATGAAACAAGTGAAGTCTTTATGAGTGAGTCACTGAATCATTCACTCAAGAGATTCACTCAAAAACACTGATTCATTCAGTAATGAAACAAGTGAAGTCTTTATGAGTGAGTCACTGAATCATTCACTCAAGAGATTCATTCAAAAACACTGATTCATCCAGTAATGAAACAAGTGAAGTCTTTATGAGTGAGTCACTGAATCATTCAGTCAAGAGATTCACTCAAAAACACTGATTCATCCAGTAATGAAACAAGTGAAGTCTTTATGAGTGAGTCATTGAATTATTCACTCAAGAGATTCATTCAAAAACACTGATTCATCCAGTAATGAAACAAGTGAAGTCTTTATGAGTGAGTCATTGAATCATTCACTCAAGAGATTCACTCAAAAACACTGATTCATCCAGTAATGAAACAAGTGAAGTCTTTATGAGTGAGTCACTGAATCATTCAGTCAAGAGATTCACTCAAAAACACTGATTCATCCAGTAATGAAACAAGTGAAGTCTTTATGAGTGAGTCATTGAATCATTCACTCAAGAGATTCACTCAAAAACACTGATTCATCCAGTAATGAAACAAGTGAAGTCTTTATGAGTGAGTCACTGAATCATTCATTCAAGAGATTCACTCAAAAACACTGATTCATCCAGAAATGAAACAAGTGAAGTCTTTATGAGTGAGTCACTGAATCATTCACTCAAGAGATTCACTCAAAAACACTGATTCATCCAGTAATGAAACAAGTGAAGTCTTTATGAGTGAGTCACTGAATCATTCACTCAAGAGATTCACTCATAAACACTGATTCATCCAGTAATGAAACAAGTGAAGTCTTTATGAGTGAGTCACTGAATCATTCACTCAAGAGATTCACTCAAAAACACTGATTCATCCAGTAATGAAACAAGTGAAGTCTTTATGTGTGAGTCACTGAATCATTCACTCAAGAGATTCACTCAAAAACACTGATTCATCCAGTAATGAAACAAGTGAAGTCTTTATGAGTGAGTCACTGAATCATTCACTCAAGAGATTCACTCAAAAACACTGATTCATCCAGTAATGAAACAAGTGAAGTCTTTATGAGTGAGTCATTGAATCATTCACTCAAGAGATTCACTCAAAAACACTGATTCATCCAGAAATGAAACAAGTGAAGTCTTTATGAGTGAGTCACTGAATCATTCACTCAAGAGATTCACTCAAAAACACTGATTCATCCAGTAATGAAACAAGTGAAGTCTTTATGAGTGAGTCACTGAATCATTCACTCAAGAGATTCACTCATAAACACTGATTCATCCAGTAATGAAACAAGTGAAGTCTTTATGAGTGAGTCACTGAATCATTCACTCAAGAGATTCACTCAAAAACACTGATTCATCCAGTAATGAAACAAGTGAAGTCTTTATGAGTGAGTCACTGAATCATTCACTCAAGAGATTCACTCAAAAACACTGATTCATCCAGTAATGAAACAAGTGAAGTCTTTATGAGTGAGTCATTGAATCATTCACTCAAGAGATTCACTCAAAAACACTGATTCATCCAGTAATGAATCAAGTGAAGTCTTTATGAGTGAGTCATTGAATCATTCACTCAAGAGATTCACTCAAAAACACTGATTCATCCAGAAATGAAACAAGTGAAGTCTTTATGAGTGAGTCATTGAATCATTCACTCAAGAGATTCACTCAAAAACACTGATTCATCCAGTAATGAAACAAGTGAAGTCTTTATGAGTGAGTCACTGAATCATTCACTCAAGAGATTCACTCAAAAACACTGATTCATCCAGTAATGAAACAAGTGAAGTCTTTATGAGTGAGTCATTGAATCATTCACTCAAGAGATTCACTCAAAAACACTGATTCATCCAGAAATGAAACAAGTGAAGTCTTTATGAGTGAGTCACTGAATCATTCACTCAAGAGATTCACTCAAAAACACTGATTCATCCAGTAATGAAACAAGTGAAGTCTTTATGAGTGAGTCACTGAATCATTCACTCAAGAGATTCACTCATAAACACTGATTCATCCAGTAATGAAACAAGTGAAGTCTTTATGAGTGAGTCACTGAATCATTCACTCAAGAGATTCACTCAAAAACACTGATTCATCCAGTAATGAAACAAGTGAAGTCTTTATGAGTGAGTCATTGAATCATTCACTCTAGAGATTCACTCAAAAACACTGATTCATCCAGAAATGAAACAAGTGAAGTCTTTATGAGTGAGTCACTGAATCATTCAGTCAAGAGATTCACTCAAAAACACTGATTCATCCAGTAATGAAACAAGTGAAGTCTTTATGAGTGAGTCATTGAATCATTCACTCTAGAGATTCACTCAAAAACACTGATTCATCCAGAAATGAAACAAGTGAAGTCTTTATGAGTGAGTCACTGAATCATTCACTCAAGAGATTCACTCAAAAACACTGATTCATCCAGTAATGAAACAAGTGAAGTCTTTATGAGTGAGTCACTGAATCATTCACTCAAGAGATTCACTCAAAAACACTGATTCATCCAGTAATGAAACAAGTGAAGTCTTTATGAGTGAGTCACTGAATCATTCACTCAAGAGATTCACTCAAAAACACTGATTCATCCAGTAATGAAACAAGTGAAGTCTTTATGAGTGAGTCACTGAATCATTCACTCAAGAGATTCACTCAAAAACACTGATTCATCCAGTAATGAAACAAGTGAAGTCTTTATGAGTGAGTCATTGAATCATTCACTCAAGAGATTCACTCAAAAACACTGATTCATCCAGAAATGAAACAAGTGAAGTCTTTATGAGTGAGTCACTGAATCATTCACTCAAGAGATTCACTCAAAAACACTGATTCATCCAGTAATGAAACAAGTGAAGTCTTTATGAGTGAGTCACTGAATCATTCACTCAAGAGATTCACTCAAAAACACTGATTCATCCAGTAATGAAACAAGTGAAGTCTTTATGAGTGAGTCATTGAATCATTCACTCTAGAGATTCACTCAAAAACACTGATTCATCCAGTAATGAAACAAGTGAAGTCTTTATGAGTGAGTCACTGAATCATTCACTCAAGAGATTCACTCATAAACACTGATTCATCCAGTAATGAAACAAGTGAAGTCTTTATGAGTGAGTCACTGAATCATTCACTCTAGAGATTCACTCAAAAACACTGATTCATCCAGTAATGAAACAAGTGAAGTCTTTATGAGTGAGTCACTGAATCATTCACTCAAGAGATTCACTCATAAACACTGATTCATCCAGTATTGAAACAAGTGAAGTCTTTATGAGTGAGTCATTGAATCATTCACTCAAGAGATTCACTCATAAACACTGATTCATCCAGTAATGAAACAAGTGAAGTCTTTATGAGTGAGTCACTGAATCATTCACTCAAGAGATTCACTCAAAAACACTGATTCATCCAGAAATGAAACAAGTGAAGTCTTTATGAGTGAGTCACTGAATCATTCACTCAAGAGATTCACTCAAAAACACTGATTCATCCAGTAATGAAACAAGTGAAGTCTTTATGAGTGAGTCACTGAATCACTCACTCAAGAGATTCACTCAAAAACACTGATTCATCCAGTAATGAAACAAGTGAAGTCTTTATGAGTGAGTCATTGAATCATTCACTCAAGAGATTCACTCAAAAACACTGATTCATCCAGAAATGAAACAAGTGAAGTCTTTATGAGTGAGTCACTGAATCATTCACTCAAGAGATTCACTCAAAAACACTGATTCATCCAGTAATGAAACAAGTGAAGTCTTTATGAGTGAGTCACTGAATCATTCACTCAAGAGATTCACTCATAAACACTGATTCATCCAGTAATGAAACAAGTGAAGTCTTTATGAGTGAGTCACTGAATCATTCACTCAAGAGATTCACTCAAAAACACTGATTCATCCAGTAATGAAACAAGTGAAGTCTTTATGAGTGAGTCATTGAATCATTCACTCTAGAGATTCACTCAAAAACACTGATTCATCCAGAAATGAAACAAGTGAAGTCTTTATGAGTGAGTCACTGAATCATTCAGTCAAGAGATTCACTCAAAAACACTGATTCATCCAGTAATGAAACAAGTGAAGTCTTTATGAGTGAGTCATTGAATCATTCACTCTAGAGATTCACTCAAAAACACTGATTCATCCAGAAATGAAACAAGTGAAGTCTTTATGAGTGAGTCACTGAATCATTCACTCAAGAGATTCACTCAAAAACACTGATTCATCCAGTAATGAAACAAGTGAAGTCTTTATGAGTGAGTCACTGAATCATTCACTCAAGAGATTCACTCAAAAACACTGATTCATCCAGTAATGAAACAAGTGAAGTCTTTATGAGTGAGTCACTGAATCATTCACTCAAGAGATTCACTCAAAAACACTGATTCATCCAGTAATGAAACAAGTGAAGTCTTTATGAGTGAGTCACTGAATCATTCACTCAAGAGATTCACTCAAAAACACTGATTCATCCAGTAATGAAACAAGTGAAGTCTTTATGAGTGAGTCATTGAATCATTCACTCAAGAGATTCACTCAAAAACACTGATTCATCCAGAAATGAAACAAGTGAAGTCTTTATGAGTGAGTCACTGAATCATTCACTCAAGAGATTCACTCAAAAACACTGATTCATCCAGTAATGAAACAAGTGAAGTCTTTATGAGTGAGTCACTGAATCATTCACTCAAGAGATTCACTCAAAAACACTGATTCATCCAGTAATGAAACAAGTGAAGTCTTTATGAGTGAGTCATTGAATCATTCACTCTAGAGATTCACTCAAAAACACTGATTCATCCAGTAATGAAACAAGTGAAGTCTTTATGAGTGAGTCACTGAATCATTCACTCAAGAGATTCACTCATAAACACTGATTCATCCAGTAATGAAACAAGTGAAGTCTTTATGAGTGAGTCACTGAATCATTCACTCTAGAGATTCACTCAAAAACACTGATTCATCCAGTAATGAAACAAGTGAAGTCTTTATGAGTGAGTCACTGAATCATTCACTCAAGAGATTCACTCATAAACACTGATTCATCCAGTATTGAAACAAGTGAAGTCTTTATGAGTGAGTCATTGAATCATTCACTCAAGAGATTCACTCATAAACACTGATTCATCCAGTAATGAAACAAGTGAAGTCTTTATGAGTGAGTCACTGAATCATTCACTCAAGAGATTCACTCAAAAACACTGATTCATCCAGAAATGAAACAAGTGAAGTCTTTATGAGTGAGTCACTGAATCATTCACTCAAGAGATTCACTCAAAAACACTGATTCATCCAGTAATGAAACAAGTGAAGTCTTTATGAGTGAGTCACTGAATCATTCACTCAAGAGATTCACTCATAAACACTGATTCATCCAGTAATGAAACAAGTGAAGTCTTTATGAGTGAGTCACTGAATCATTCACTCAAGAGATTCACTCAAAAACACTGATTCATCCAGTAATGACTCAAGTGAAGTCTTTATGAGTGAGTCACTGAATCATTCACTCAAGAGATTCACTCAAAAACACTGATTCATCCAGTAATGAAACAAGTGAAGTCTTTATGAGTGAGTCACTGAATCATTCACTCAAGAGATTCACTCAAAAACACTGATTCATCCAGTAATGACTCAAGTGAAGTCTTTATGAGTGAGTCACTGAATCATTCACTCAAGAGATTCACTCAAAAACACTGATTCATCCAGTAATGAAACAAGTGAAGTCTTTATGAGTGAGTCACTGAATCATTCACTCTAGAGATTCACTCAAAAACACTGATTCATCCAGTAATGAAACAAGTGAAGTCTTTATGAGTGAGTCACTGAATCATTCACTCAAGAGATTCACTCATAAACACTGATTCATCCAGTATTGAAACAAGTGAAGTCTTTATGAGTGAGTCATTGAATCATTCACTCAAGAGATTCACTCATAAACACTGATTCATCCAGTAATGAAACAAGTGAAGTCTTTATGAGTGAGTCACTGAATCATTCACTCAAGAGATTCACTCAAAAACACTGATTCATCCAGTAATGAAACAAGTGAAGTCTTTATGAGTGAGTCACTGAATCACTCACTCAAGAGATTCACTCAAAAACACTGATTCATCCAGTAATGAAACAAGTGAAGTCTTTATGAGTGAGTCACTGAATCATTCACTCAAGAGATTCACTCAAAAACACTGATTCATCCAGTAATGAAACAAGTGAAGTCTTTATGAGTGAGTCATTGAATCATTCACTCAAGAGATTCACTCAAAAACACTGATTCATCCAGAAATGAAACAAGTGAAGTCTTTATGAGTGAGTCACTGAATCATTCACTCAAGAGATTCACTCAAAAACACTGATTCATCCAGTAATGAAACAAGTGAAGTCTTTATGAGTGAGTCACTGAATCATTCACTCAAGAGATTCACTCATAAACACTGATTCATCCAGTAATGAAACAAGTGAAGTCTTTATGAGTGAGTCACTGAATCATTCACTCAAGAGATTCACTCAAAAACACTGATTCATCCAGTAATGAAACAAGTGAAGTCTTTATGAGTGAGTCATTGAATCATTCACTCTAGAGATTCACTCAAAAACACTGATTCATCCAGAAATGAAACAAGTGAAGTCTTTATGAGTGAGTCACTGAATCATTCAGTCAAGAGATTCACTCAAAAACACTGATTCATCCAGTAATGAAACAAGTGAAGTCTTTATGAGTGAGTCATTGAATCATTCACTCTAGAGATTCACTCAAAAACACTGATTCATCCAGAAATGAAACAAGTGAAGTCTTTATGAGTGAGTCACTGAATCATTCACTCAAGAGATTCACTCAAAAACACTGATTCATCCAGTAATGAAACAAGTGAAGTCTTTATGAGTGAGTCACTGAATCATTCACTCAAGAGATTCACTCAAAAACACTGATTCATCCAGTAATGAAACAAGTGAAGTCTTTATGAGTGAGTCACTGAATCATTCACTCAAGAGATTCACTCAAAAACACTGATTCATCCAGTAATGAAACAAGTGAAGTCTTTATGAGTGAGTCACTGAATCATTCACTCAAGAGATTCACTCAAAAACACTGATTCATCCAGTAATGAAACAAGTGAAGTCTTTATGAGTGAGTCATTGAATCATTCACTCAAGAGATTCACTCAAAAACACTGATTCATCCAGAAATGAAACAAGTGAAGTCTTTATGAGTGAGTCACTGAATCATTCACTCAAGAGATTCACTCAAAAACACTGATTCATCCAGTAATGAAACAAGTGAAGTCTTTATGAGTGAGTCACTGAATCATTCACTCAAGAGATTCACTCAAAAACACTGATTCATCCAGTAATGAAACAAGTGAAGTCTTTATGAGTGAGTCATTGAATCATTCACTCTAGAGATTCACTCAAAAACACTGATTCATCCAGTAATGAAACAAGTGAAGTCTTTATGAGTGAGTCACTGAATCATTCACTCAAGAGATTCACTCATAAACACTGATTCATCCAGTAATGAAACAAGTGAAGTCTTTATGAGTGAGTCACTGAATCATTCACTCTAGAGATTCACTCAAAAACACTGATTCATCCAGTAATGAAACAAGTGAAGTCTTTATGAGTGAGTCACTGAATCATTCACTCAAGAGATTCACTCATAAACACTGATTCATCCAGTATTGAAACAAGTGAAGTCTTTATGAGTGAGTCATTGAATCATTCACTCAAGAGATTCACTCATAAACACTGATTCATCCAGTAATGAAACAAGTGAAGTCTTTATGAGTGAGTCACTGAATCATTCACTCAAGAGATTCACTCAAAAACACTGATTCATCCAGAAATGAAACAAGTGAAGTCTTTATGAGTGAGTCACTGAATCATTCACTCAAGAGATTCACTCAAAAACACTGATTCATCCAGTAATGAAACAAGTGAAGTCTTTATGAGTGAGTCACTGAATCATTCACTCAAGAGATTCACTCATAAACACTGATTCATCCAGTAATGAAACAAGTGAAGTCTTTATGAGTGAGTCACTGAATCATTCACTCAAGAGATTCACTCAAAAACACTGATTCATCCAGTAATGACTCAAGTGAAGTCTTTATGAGTGAGTCACTGAATCATTCACTCAAGAGATTCACTCAAAAACACTGATTCATCCAGTAATGAAACAAGTGAAGTCTTTATGAGTGAGTCACTGAATCATTCACTCAAGAGATTCACTCAAAAACACTGATTCATCCAGAAATGACTCAAGTGAAGTCTTTATGAGTGAGTCACTGAATCATTCACTCAAGAGATTCACTCAAAAACACTGAATCATCCAGTAATGAAACAAGTGAAGTCTTTATGAGTGAGTCACTGAATCATTCACTCAAGAGATTCACTCAAAAACACTGATTCATCCAGTAATGAAACAAGTGAAGTCTTTATGAGTGAGTCACTGAATCATTCACTCAAGAGATTCACTCAAAAACACTGATTCATCCAGTAATGACACAAGTGAAGTCTTTATGAGTGAGTCATTGAATCATTCACTCAAGAGATTTGTTCAGAAATAATGATACCCAACCCTAATAAGCCACCATGCGCTGAACATCTTCTGCATATTCGTGATGAGATTATTGAAAAACATCAAACCTGTGGAGGGGAAATATTTATGGGTTCACTGTTCTTTTTTAAATGTTGCATTAGAGTTTGAACTGCTAAATGAAAAGGGTACTGACTTTAACTATTCTTTTCTTATTTGTTAAGTGAGGCTATGGGGTCACGGTATTTCCCAGCCCGGTCCATGCTTTTCCAAAAGGAGCCGAGTGGAGTCACGTACCGCGTGCCCGCGCTGATCTACGTTCCTCGCTCCGGACGTTTCTTGGCCTTCTGTGAGGAGAGACTGACTCCAGCAGACGCTCAAGCACATCTGCTGGTCATGCGCAAGGGCACGTTTTATAAAAACTATGTGGACGTAAGACACATTCTAACATCGGCCAATACTATTACAGCTACAGTATTAAACCAATAGAATATGTTTTTTCATAATCAAAAAACCTCTTATTTCTGTCCTCAGTGGAAGGACATGGAGGTGTTGAGTAGTGCTCGACTGGAGGGCCACCGCTCAATGAACCCGTGCCCTGTTTATGATGAGTTCACGGGCACCATCTTCCTGTTCTTCATCGCGGTTCTGGGCCACACCTCTGAGTCTTACCAGTTAATCACAGGGAAGAACGTGACACGGCTCTGCTATGTGTCCAGCAGTGACCACGGGGACAGCTGGAGCGCCGTTACTGACCTCACCAGGACGCTCATAGGGGACACCATTAAAGGTACAGTCTGACAGAGCATCTTCCTCAGGTCAATGTTAATGTAGTCTCTCTTATTCCAGATTGAAAGGTATAGTTCACCCAAAAACCTGATGTCAGTCTCTCTTCTGTGGAACACAACCGGAGGTTTTTCAATGAACCAATGATTGGGTCAATTCAACACAATGGCTATGCATTTTGGTTTAATCAATGCTTCACATCTGAGATTGTAAACAGTGAAATGTTTGTTTGATCAGTCCATCACCTCAACCTCTGGCTCAAGGTGGGACTTTGTGTTTGTCTGACCAATTGAAGTTTCTCAATTGCTTTTGCTGATGCCAGTATTGCAGAAAGTAAACACTCTCAGGAAAAAAGGTACAGTGGAGGTACAATTTTGTTCCTTGGGGAACAAAACGTATTACTTTAAAGGTACACAATTGGTCCTTAGGGTACAATTATACCCATTGTTTCCCTCTACTTATGGGTACCACCCCAGTGGCAGCCATGTTGTACTCATGTTTTGAGAGTGTAGACTGCAGTCTTAAGCCCAACGCCGACAGTCACCAAATTACAACACATCACTTGTCAGACATCCTAATGCTGCGTTCACACTAAACGCGAATTGAGCGTCAAAATCGCGTCTAGTTTCACGCGCGTACATTTTGAATGCATTCGCGCGTCAGCAGAGAATTGGACGCGCGTAGAAATCGAGCGCTGGAAGCGAAATTGACGCGCGTTCAAGGCACTCCAGGAGAAATATGTCATAAAACACCACTCTGCCTCTTTTCATTTTCATTAAACATATATATTAAGCATTAATAGCCACACAAATGTGGTCCAGGCAACTCCTACATTATCTTCTGCATGTATGTTTAAATATCCTTAAAATATAAAGTTATGAAACTTCTCTTTGCCCTCAGTCAAAACGATTTGGCAGACAACAAATTATATATTCATGAGAGCAAAGATCGCCCGTTAGATCCACACAAGACGAACCACTACAGGACATCAGAGCCAGCGGCAGACGCCAGAAGGACTGGCCGAGGTAAGGCTGCCTTCGCTGGGGTTATGAGCAGTGATTGCCCGGTGATAGCCTGGATCTCACAACTCCAAAAACACCAGATTAATTTTTTTAAATAGGCGCTCTCTTTATAAATAAACCACAGATTTGAGCTTTAAACAACTACATTCCCACCTGAAAACGTCTTAAAACTACATTTTGTGACACAATAGTACTGTTTTTAATTTATGCAGGGTTTCTCATACACGTCACTTTACCACGTGACAGCAGCGAGCAGGCTCCTGATTGGTTAACGCGGCGCGAATTGACGCCAAAGTTCAAATTTTTCAACTCGGGCGTCAGACGCGAATTCGCTTCAAACGCGTGAATGCACAAAAGCACCATTCGCGTGTAACGCGCGTATCGCGCAAGACGCTCAATTCGCGTCCAATTCGCGCCGTTCGCGCGAACTGGACGCGCGAATGAGGCGGATTCGCGTCCTTCGCGCCGCGCGTAGCGCGCCTTCCGCGCCGCGGGACCTCCAGACGCGCGTCAACGCGCCTTTCCATTGACTTAACATTGAAATCACTCGCGCCAGACGCTCAATTCGCGTTTGGTGTGAACGCAGCATTAGGGTGTTTTCACACTCCAGTCAGAATTTGACTCTGATACTGCTCTGTTGGGCTGTGATTATGGGGTGTGTTTCAACCGAACCAGGAAAGATTTCAATTGGATAGACCTACAACCAATCAGAGCAACGGAGCGACGCATAACGTTAGTTGTCAAATGTCAACAGAACTCAACTGCACTGTGTTGCCAAGTCCTCGGGTTGAAGCGACCCCAATTATGTGATATACAGACCCAGGAATGCGAATTTTAGCAGGAAGCCCTGCCAAAATAACACATATTTTACCCCCCAAATGCCATTTTGTCTGGAGAACCCCCCGGAAAGCTATTGGGCTTGTTTTTGGCTAGTTTTGAGTAGCAATTGGGCGGGTTTTGTTGTAAAAACTTGGCAACCCTGTCTGTGCGCGCTGGAATAAGTAACGTTAGAAGAAGAAGATGAGTGTAAACGATCTTTGCCAGTGTTGTTAAAAAAAAAAGTAAGGATACACAGAGTACTGACCAACACCATCATCATTTCTAGGGCTGGGCGATATATATCGTGAGATTGTTATGCGCATCTCATCAGTAAAGCCGGTTAATTGATTAGTAGTAAATCGCCTTCACCTGCTTTCAGATGGACCGGCATTTACTACAAAGAGCCGTAGTTAACTGACAAGCTGAGCCATATCGCATTAATATCGCGGACGTATCGCCAGCGATAATTAATGCGATATGGCTCAGCTTGTCAGTTAACTACGGCTCTTTGTACACAGCAAAAACTCCAGTGTTAAATTAACACTCTGGGAGTGTATATGAGTCCACTCAAGAGTGTTGAAGGTAATGAGATAATTAAGTGATTAATTTAGTGATGATTGATCATTATTGAAGACACCTGATGATAACAAGCAGAATCACTGAAGGAGAAAATCATAAATTGTAAGCCACCGTTATGGGGATGGGTGTTTGCTTTAGTTGGGCTCTTGACCCTTATGTTATTAACTTCAGATTTTGTCTGGCTGCTGTATCTGAGTTATAACTGCCAGAAGAACAAAGATAAAAAGGGATCTGTTGGTTATAGTATGACAATCATCATTTGAACTATGTTTTTGATTTATGTTGTTGTTTACAGCATAACTGTGATTCTACATAAATATACAAAAATGCTAAATTTTAGATATAATATAAAGGATTTCTTAAAAGTTGTTTTAAAAAAAATGTCTTTCTTTTAGGCACACACAGACGTCAATATTCAGTCTATGCATCTCAACAATGGTGACGAGCAGAATATTCAATTTGGAAAAGTAAATTACATAGACAATTCAGATCATAATTTATTCATACCGCAATGCATGATGGGAGCCATTAATGAGTTGTGATTGGTGGTAGCCACTGCAACATGCTTTATTATTGTCACCATTGTTGAGACTCATAGGCTGATTATTGATGTCTGTGTTTCTAAATTAATTAGAAAGTCTTCTGATCAGAACAATGTTTATTAAATATTTTGGATTATAAGAAAAAAATGATAATCACATGCTGTAAAATCACAAAGCTTCTGCTAACAAGTTAAACCAAACTATCTCAAAAAGTTTCATTAATCTGATCACAGCATGATTATGTCAAAACATAGCCAACACTATCAGATCACACTTTTCTTTGTTAATTTGACTGTTATAAATCAATAACAGCAGACAAACAAAATCTAAAGTTAATAATATAAGGGTCAAGAGCCCAACTAAAGCAAACACCCATCCCCATAACGGTGGCTTACAATTTATGATTTTCTCCTTCAGTGATTCTGCTTGTTATCATCAGGTGTCTTCAATAATGATCAATCATCACTAAATTAATCACTTAATTATCTCATTAACTTCTCTAACTTCTTTCTTAATTTAACACTGGAGTTTTAGCTTTGTAGTAAATGCCGCTCCATCTGAAAGCAGGTGAAGGCGATTTACTACTAATCAAGGAACCGGCTTTACTGATGAGATGCGCATAACAATCTCACGATATATATCGCCCAGCCCTAATCATTTCTGAGAGAAATAGTAAAGGTGAACGCATATACGAACAAGTTCTCCGTTTAGGATTAGAACAAATTCAACCCAAGCGCCTTTGATGACGTGATGATTACGTTACTGTTGATCATCTGTCCATCATCGTCTAAAGCCCGCCCTGATAATTTCATTGGTCCGAACAGTTTCTGTCCCGGCATAATTACTCCTCTACGGATCAAGTCCAGACCGAACTGCCCGAGTTTAAATGTTGTGGGCGGGGCTAAGTTTGGCTGGCATCCAGACTAGCGGTTCGCTTGATTTTAGCCCATATGTGAACACTCCAAACAATCTCAGACGCTTTTAAAGTGAACCGAACCGAGACCATCTCGGGAGGTGGTCTGGGTACGGTTCGATCTGATTTTATGGTACGGTTCACTAAAAACACGCAATCTGAACACAAACCGCTCTGGGCTTACTTGATTTTTCTGTTCGCGGATTCCAGTGTAGTTTGGTCATCAGATGCCTCCGTACAAATCGGCTGTTCATCACGGCTGCTGCTTCTGGCAATTCTCTACAAATTATTCGTTCACAACTTACACTTGTTTATTGTAATTTCAACCGCTTCCGAACCGTGTAAGAGAGAAGCTGCACGCCTTTAGTTTAAAATGCTGTTACGACGAGCGCACACACCTAAAGCGCGTGCACAGAAGCCATCAGCTGTCACAGCGCGTGCACTAAACGGCATCTTTAGCGTCTTATTGCCTTTATTTTAAAGTGTCAAAAACACACAAGTTTCACATAAACAGGTGGTTTTGTTTTGAGTGAATGGAAACATCTGCATTACTAGCCTTTGCAGTTTTCCAGTTCTTACTTGAATGCTGTTTTAAGGCACTTTAACTGGACATTTTAAAGCAGTTTATTTAATTAGCATCTTTTTAAATTATTTTATTGTATTGTTTAT
Organism: Romanogobio albipinnatus; assembly: GCA_023566225.1. Taxonomy (NCBI): domain Eukaryota; kingdom Metazoa; phylum Chordata; class Actinopteri; order Cypriniformes; family Gobionidae; genus Romanogobio; species Romanogobio albipinnatus. The sequence goes on from JAKRKY010000046.1 coordinate 254,682, forward strand.
TTTTTGTATGCTGATGCAATAAAATAAACATGATTCAAGGAAAACAATTCAAAATGTTATTTACAAAGGTGGATGTGTGATATAGCTAGTGCAAGAATATGTAGTATAAATATTCAAAACTTAATTCATTTGTAGCAATGTCATTTAAACATTTTTTGTTTGTTTTTTTACAAATAAATATCTTGGTTACCGAGGCACAAACAATGTCAAGTCAAGTCAAGTCAACTTTATTTATATAGCGCTTTTAACAATGCAGATTGTCTCAGAGCAGCTTTACAGTGTTAAACAGCAAAATAATGCAGCATAATTTTATTCAGCTGTATAGCCATTTGATGTCATCAGTTCATTTCAATTTCCATACGGTGACAGTGTGGGCTTTAGATCAATAATTAGATCAGTAATTTAGTTTACATGGTTAAATTAGTTTATTAATTAGATTTATTTCGATGTTTAGTTGAAAAATATAGTGTCCCCAACTGAGCACGCCAAGCCAGAGGCAACAGTGGCAAGGAAACCAAAACCCCATCAGGAGCAGAATGGAGGAAAATAAACCTTGGAGAAACCAGGCTCAGTCGGGGTGCCAGTTCTCCTCTGGCCAATTTACAAACAACGTATTATTATTATTATTCTGGCTGCTTTACAGGTCAGAGGTCATAATAGATCGGAATATTCAAAGGACCGGAGGTCGATGTGAGTGAATGGGATCAAATGTTGAAGGGTCAGCCATCAAACACTGAACTGGACTAGATCCAAAAAGAAACATTATGACCACAAAGGGGTCTGAGACCACATTCCTACTGAAGTGGACCAAAAAAGGATCGGAGTCCTCTTTCAGGTACAGTGTGAACGTGAAGAGAACTGGGTCCTTTTTCACTTGGTTCACCTTTTGGTCCACTTAAAGGAGTCTGAGTTCGGTTCTTTTAAAGACGACCCAGGTGTGAAAACACCCTAACACAGATTCGGCCTGTTCAATCTGACGGGTAACACACACCGATTCGACAAAACCCAAAGTGTCTGTCAGTGTGGTATGAACTGGCCTTTAATTTCCACGTTTACTCTACTTTGTTCGATATTTCGCACTAACATGATGTCTTTAAAGTAACTGTGTGTGTTTTATTGCTGGCAGAGTGGGCCACTTTTGCTGTGGGTCCAGGTCACGGAACCCAATTAAAATCCGGGAGGCTAATAATCCCGGCCTATGCCTACCACATTGACTGCAGAAACTGCTTCGGCAGGAAGTGCAAGACGTCGTCGCACTCGTTCTGTTTCTATAGTGACACGCACGGACTGGTGTGGCATTGTGGAGAGGCGCTGTCTGCGCCAGAGAGCGTGGAGTGTCAGATGGTGTCTGTAGATGAGGAAGACGGACTCAACACGCTGTACTGCAACGCCCGGAGTGTATCAGGGTTCCGGGTGCAGGCCGTTAGTTTTGATAATGGAGCTGTTTTTCACGACGGACAGCTGGTGCAGAAACTAGTGGAGCCCAGAAACGGGTGCCATGGCAGTGTGATTGGATTTCCCGCCCCAATCTACCAGCTCGGCCAATCCCAACACCTTCTGAGACAGTCGAGGTCCATCTACAGCACATCCCCGGCTCAGAACTTCCTCCCTCCGACATGGGTGGTATACACTCACCCCACATGCTCGAATGCCCGCCGCGACCTGGGCGTTTACCTCAGTCTCCTGCCTCGAGACCCAGACAGCTGGTCAGGACCGTGGGTCATATACGATGGCCCGAGTGCATACTCAGACTTGGCCTATGTGGAGCTGATGTCTGCTGACGCCCCAGCGGTCGCCGCCTTTGCCTGCCTGTTTGAGAACGGCACAAGGACGGCTTATGATGAGATTTCCTTCTGCATCTTCACACTGTATGAGCTAATCGACCACCTTCCACACAACAACCAGCAAAGAAGAGGCTTCAAGCAGAGGAACAGAGTCTGGGAGCGCTGCTTTATCTGCTGATCTATCTATCTATCTATCTATCTATCTATCTATCTATCTATCTATCTATCTATCTATCTATCTATCTATCTATCTATCTATCTATCTATCTATCTATCTATCTATCTATCTATCTATCTATCTATAATAAAACTTTTCTTTTTGTTTTAAAGCTCTGTTCTTTGACATATTGTATGTTCACATATTCTGGGTTTAATGATCAAAAATGCTGGAAAAAGTGAGTTAAGAGACCACAGCCAAATTAGCAGTTTCTCTGGATTTACTCATTTGCTGGGTAAAAAACAGTCAAATCAAGTTAAGCTCACGGACGTGCAGAGAGATTCTCAGGGACAGGGGCTAAAATGTAAAAAATGGCCATAGCTATATATAGTGGTGTGCGGTGGTGTTTTAAAATGAGGAGGCAAAGTTTTGAGGGGCATTTTTTTGACATATCAAATATAAATATATGTCCCTGTTACACTTCATTTTCCTAGTTAAATAAACATTAGGCTACACAAATGTTCTTTTTAAGTCCAC